>CM042570.1:10007500-10017500 GCA_023630585.1 Cranoglanis bouderius
AGAATCAAACTGAAATTGCACATTGATGGGGTCATTATAACATTGCAAAGATTTTATAACTTTGGGAGCTCCAGGTTCGATCCTGAGCTCGGGTTAATGTCTGTGTGGAGTTTCACATGTTCTCCATGTTTCCTTGTGGGTTTCCTCTACGTTCTCCAGTTTCATCCCACCTCCCAAACACATCATTAGGTAGGTCAGAGACCCTAAATTGCCATTAGGTGTAAGTGTGTGTGTGTGTGTGTGTGTGTGTGTGTGTGTGTGTGTGTGTGTGTGCATCTTGTCCTGTGTTCTCGGGAATGGCTCTGATTCCAGTGAGAACCTGACCAGGATGAAGTACTTACTGAAAGCGAATTAATGAATGAATTAATGAATGTTCATATGAGGGCCAAAACTTTTGCACTCATGAGTTGGTGTGTGAACAGGAAGCTGTTCCCAGCTAGAAATAAACAGACAGACATGCATTACAGTCAACATTTCCAAACACCCACACGCACACACACACAAACACATTTTCTGTCACACAGCAGTGCAGCTGCAGCTCTTCTGCTTTTACTGAATAAAAACCACTTCCTGTTTGAATGAATGTAAAAAATTCTTTCTGTGTCTGTGTGAGTTCCGGTTTGGAATCAGAATCTCATTAAACATTAAGGCTCCAAAATTTTTTACTGTACACCAGACAACATTTGGATATTTTATGAAATCCATTTTCTGTGTTTGTAAATCTCATCGACATTTTGTGTTCATTTTTTGGATTTTTTAGATGCATGAAAATTAGATGATTTAGATGATAATTTTTAAATTCTATTATACACAAACAACAGTGCAGTGAACACAGCGGGGTCGACCAACTACTGCTACTACTACTATACTACCTTTTTGGGGGCCGAGCACCAACACTGCACCTATTGTTTTTCTACGGATTCTGCTTATTATTATTATTCTGGCTAGGGTGTCTATGGCAGCCCATAGAACCATGTAGTAAAAAGTTCAGCTACAAATACACCAAATATGGGCCTCAAGCTCCCAAGCTCTAGCGCCACCAACTGGTCAAAGTTTGGCCAAATTTCAAAGTACGTTTATATCCATAACTTTTGAACCATGTGGCCAAAATTTCAATGCCAATGATCATGAGTTCAATGGATCCTATAACGTCAATTTCCACCTGATTATATTTTTGGCCATCTTGGATCTTGTTAAAAACTGTTTCCTCACTACTCCTCCTACAAATTTTCTCCAAATTTCACCAAATTTGGCTTATAACAACTTCAGACCAATTCACACAAAAGTTATCTAATGGAATTTTGATTTTTCAAAACTGTTCGCTTGTAACAAGCCAACAAATCTGCCAATGAAGTCGCCAATCAGGAAGTGACGCTGTGTCTCATTAACGACTTTACGCATTGTCATGAAACTTGGTATGTGTTTTCAGGATTATGACGGTGTTTTCACTACTCCTCCTACAAATTACACCCAAACATTTGGATCTTATCATCTTAAGATATGTTGGCGCAAAACTTATCAAATGGATTTTTGATATTGAAAACCATTCTATTGAATACACTAACTGGAAGTCTGTTCCATAACTGTGGGGCTTTGTAAGAGAAAGCTCTTCCTCCTGCTCTAGCCTTCACTATTCCAGGTACCAACAAATAGCCTGCACCTTTTGATCGAAGTAGGCGTGGCAGATCAAAAAAGACCAAAAGTTCGCTCAGGTACTGTGGCGCGAGACCATTTAGCGCTTTATAGGTCAATAGTAGTATTTTATAATCAATATGAAATTTCACTGGGAGCCAATGCAGTGTGGATAAGATAGGAGTGATGAGGTCATATCTTCTGGTTCTAGTGAGGACTCTTGCAGCTGCATTCTGGACTAACTGGAGTTTGTTTATGCTCCTACTGGAACATCCAGACAGTAAGGCATTACAATAATCCAACTTAAAGGTGACGAAAGCATGGACTAATTTTTCTGCGTCCTGTAGTGACAATATATTTCTTATCTTAGCAATATTTCTGGGGTGAAAGAAAGCTATCCTAGTAATATTATCTACATGGGCATCAAAGGAAAGACTGGAGTCAATAATCACAAAAAGGTCTTTTACTGCTACACATGATGAAACATAGGCCCAAGTGAACGCACACCAACATTAAAAAATCGGGTGTACATCCTTTCATCCATTTTGAAATTAATTGAAAACTGTTTTTGCGCTACTCCTCCTACAAATTTACAAAGTTTCGTGACAGCAAAAATATCATAAACAAGACGAAACAAGGCTATATTTCTACAGCTCTTTTTCATAATAGAAAAATTGTACGTGAACTCAGTATGTCTTAAGGGTCCTAGATTAGTCTTGTGATGGCGCCCCCTAGCCGTCATTGTGTGCGAGGCTCGTAAATGCTGCTTGTATCTTTAATCTCATTATTCTTCTTCTGCATCTTCTTCTGGCAGGTTGTCTATGGCAGCCAATAGAACCGTCTGATAAAAAGTTGTGAAATTTGGCACAGTGATTGGGGAGGGTCTAAGGAACATTCTGACCCAATTTGGGCCAAATGCTGCCAACACTCTAGCACCACCATCAGGTAAAAAATTGTGCCTAATTTGGAAGTATGTTTATGGTCATAACTTTTGAACCATGTATCCAAAATTTACACTTTACATCATCTTGGATTTTGTCAAAAACTGTTTTCTGACTACTCCTCCTACAAATTTTGTCCAATCATCATCAAATTTGGCATAAGTCATCTGCCGAGTAAGGCTCACAAAATTTATCAAAACGGTTTTGAATATTCCAAACAGTTTGTCCGTAATGGGCCAATGAATCTGACAGCGAAGCCAGAAACCAGGAAGTGAGGCTGTACCTCAGCAACGACTTTGCGTACTGACACAAAACTTGGTAAGCATCTTCAGGACCATGACCTGAAGCTTTTTTTGTGAAACGCCACCTACTGGTCAAAAGTTACAATAACATTCTAAAAATGCTTGCATCTAAATGCCATTTTCTGCTACTCCTCCTCCAAATTTTGTCCAGTCTTTGGCTCACATCATCTAGAGCCCCGTCTAAACAGAAGTCATAAAAGGAATTCTGATATTCAAAACTGTTCTCCAATAATGGACTGGCAAATGTGTGAAACTACAAATCATTCTTGAATTCCTTTGCCTATAGTTATGGCTCTGCTTTCCTGTGATTGCTTATGCAACAATTGTAGCACATCTGTGAATGTGCGGCTCACCGAGTCTGGGTGCTTGGCCCCCAAGAATGCTGCTTGCAGCTTTAATAATAATAATAATAATAATAATAATAATAATAATAATAATAATAATAATAATAATAATAGCAGCAACAATAATTTGTTTGTAGAGTCCACTAGTGAAGGTTAGTCAGAAAAACCTGCTTGTGCACTAGCTGCAACTAAAAACAATTTAACTGATTCATTGCATTATGATGTCATAAATACTATTATCCAATCAACACTCTGGAAAATGTCCAGGTAAATGTGAGTAGATTACAAGATACCAAAATATAAATGAAGACAAAATACATAATTGCTTAAACTGCGTAACGATTTAGTGTGATTTCTGTATTATAGCTAGATGATGATGTCATTCTGTCCTCATCACCATGAGGTCACCGGGCCGCCATGAACGTCCTCCGACTCTGTGCTGTAAAATAAATGTACATATAACTCATTGTCTCCTGTGGACTAGCATCCTATCCAGGGTGTATTCCTGCCTCATGGATAAACTCTGGATCCACCACCACCCTAACCAGCATAAAGCGCTTACTGAACATGAAGATGAAGATTAAACTCAGTGAGTTGTTTTTATTGTAAATACTGCACTAATAGGAATATCAGATTAAATACATTATTTAAATACTGTATTTAAAACATCTGTTTGTATGTTGTAGTCATTAAAACATCTTTAAAGAATCAAATCAAATTATGGTGAAAATTCATGATTTTGTAAATTGTTTAATTGGTGAGTTGTTTCCTAACAGATCAGTTAATCAAACTTTGATGAGGTCACAGATTAAAGTAATACACATGACCACTTAGATCCGCCCACCAGGTGGCAGTGTTTCAGCTTCAATCTGACATTTATGATCTTATTGGTGTTAAACAGCATCCTGGTACGTGCAGCTTCACATCCATCACCAAACTCCCAACCACACACACACACACACACACACACACACACACACTGTACTGTCAGAGCAGCAGGAGTTAATAAATCATACAACATGATCATGAGTTCAGTAATTATTTTTCAAAATTTTTCAATATTTCAGAAATTTATGTGCCTTGATTTTATACTTTCTCACTTCTGGGACTAATCCTGTACTAGTCTTGTGTTCATCCAATTAAATGCTCTCTAGAATATATATGACCTGCCCCCACCTGTCCTCATGGGTGTGTCTTTCTCTACAGTAGTAGCTTGTTAGCAGTAAACATGGTTCATCTGTGTGTTAAACAGAGAGAATTATTGGTGTGTGTGTGGGGGTGTCTGTGTGTGGGTGGGTGTGTGTGTGTGTGTGTGTGGGTGTGTGTGGGTGGGTGCTTGGGTGGGGGAGTTATGGGAGTGTTTCATGCTCTTGCAGTGAAAGAGTTGTGACCTTTGAACTCTGTCAGGTGATCAGGGTGGGGGGGGGGGGGGTCAGAGTGCAGCATACACACAGAGCAGTTACACGTCAAAAACACGGATACACAAACACACACACACACACACACACACACACACACACTTTTCACATGAAGCGCCTGCGGCATGAGACGTCAGTTTTTGAGAGAGAGAAAAGAGAAGAATCTGACACACCTGTTCATGACACACACACACACACACACGTTGGGAGAGGCTTGGAATTTTACAGGGTTTGGCAGAGAGAGAGAGAGAGAGTAAGACAGTGAGACAGGGGAACAGGTAGAGGAGGAGGTGAGACTGACAGAGTGAGACAGGAAGAACAGATTTACTGACTCATGACTCAGGCAGGAGAGCAGAGACACACGGACAACACGGACACGTAAACACAGACGGAGAAAGAGACAAGTGAGGACTGTGGAACGGTGGCCATTTAACACACACACACACATACCAAGTAACAGGTAACTAACAGCAGAGAGAGAGAGAGAGAGTGTGTGTGAGTGTGTGTGTGTGTGTAAATGTGGGTATGTGTTGCTAAGATATGTGTTAAAGTTTGTGTATAGTGTGTATAGTGTGTATAGTGTGTATAGCATACTGTATGTACAGTGGGCCTCATTTTTCCATCTTTTAGTGAAGTTGTGTGTAAATGTTTGCGTAAACCAAACCAAGCTAAAGTTTCAGAAAGATTTTCTTCATACTTGTGTGTGTATGTTGACAAATGCCAACCACCAATAAATAAAAATATTTAATAATTTATAATAATAATAATAATAAGAAGAAGAAGAAGAAGAAATGAGCACTAAATCCTCTGTCAGCTGAGGTGTTTGTTTAGGGCATACGGCTCTGCGCAGACAGACAGACAGACAGACAGACAGACAGACCATCCTCCGTTTATATACCACCATTACTTTTATCATAACTGAATAATTCATTTTTAATTGTCAGAATTTATGGGTGAGTGTTTCTTGATTTTTTTCTATTCTTTAATTAAAGCCAATAAAATAAAATGACTGCTTTTCACTAAATGTTCTGGATGGAGCTCTGAGTCCCTGAGCGAGTGATCTAGCAGGAGGATGTGCTTTTAAATTGAGACTCTAAAGCTCTTCTATAAGTGGATACGGGCATCTGTTAAACGCTGTAAACATAATAAAAATTAATTATTTAAACTCCACTGTATATTCCAAATATGAAAGTGCAGTAATCTATGCATATAAAATTATATGTCGGACAGCCACCTGAACTGCACGAGCACGTCACACTTACCAAACTAATTGTACAGATCAGGAAAACAATTATGAATTTTTTTAAATAGTTCCTCATCCACTGAAATGAATTTCAGGTTATTCCACTGCCAACACAACATACAATGTGCTTCTGAATTGTTTTTCGATGCAAGTGCAGCACACTGTTGATTTTATCCTTTGATTTTAGACCGCAGTCAAGTAAGCCAATAGAAACCAGAGTGCATGTAAATATGGCGGTTTACAGTAACTGCCCTTTGACTGGGGAAGGCTGTACACTACAGATCTGCTGTGAATCCTGGGTAGTGTGAAAATGTTTCAGTACCACTTCAGTGTGTTTCCATAAATTCAGTGTTCTTTATCAGAAACTGGGTTGAAAATTCTGTACAGGACGTGTGCTATCGATGGAGCAGTGATATGATCCCACGACACATTAAGATATTGATCTGTGAGTGAGTGAGTGAGTGATACGTGTTCACTCACGTATCACTGAGTGAACACGTGATAGTTAGGAAGGGGGGCGGTTGGCAGGGTGGGGGGGTGTTGTGGTATCGGCGACAGCATCCAAGCATCCATGAACCCTCCAGATCTGCTCCTTTAACTAACACAAAATACTGAGACTGTGTCTGAGTCCCGAACACTAATTGGAAGGCTGTTCCATAACTGTGAGGCTTTGTAAGAGAAAGCTCTTCCCCCTGCTGTAGCCTTCACTATTCCAGGTACCAACAAATAGCCTGCACCTTTTGATCGAAGTAGGCGTGGCAGATCAAAAAAAAACAAAAGTTCGCTTAGGTACTGTGGCACAAGACCATTTAGCGCTTCATAGGTCAATAGTAGTATTTTATAATCAATATGAAATTTCACTGGGAGCCAATGCAGTGTGGATAAGATAGAGGTGATGTGGTCATATCTTCTGGTTCTAGTGAGGACTCTTGCAGCTGCATTCTGGACTAACTGGAGTTTGTTCATGCTCCTACTGGAACATCCAGACAGTAAGGCATTACAATAATCCAACCTAGAGGTGACGAAAGCATGGACTAATTTTTCTGCATCGTATAGTGACATTATATTTACGTAAATATAGCGTAAATATATATGTAAATATTATGTAATATATACATAAATATTACGTAAATATATATGTAAATATTACATAAACGTAACGTAAACGTATATTTCTTATCTTAGCAATATTTGTATGTTTAATGTATGAGACTTGAGTGTAGTTTTTAGGAAGTGCAATCATTAGGCTGGCCAACTGAGACGATCCACAGCAATCCCACAGCAAACTTTAGGCTATCCATATGGGGGCCATCCTCAACAGCAGCAAGTGAAGGAGGCTCAGGCAGCAGGAGTAACATGTAGCTCAACAAGGGGGGAGAGAGAGAGAGAGAGAGAGAGAGAGAGAGAGAGAGAGAGAGAGAGAGAGAGAGAGAGAGAGAGAGAGAGAGGACTCTGGCAAGATGAAGTTCATTTTATTTGTGTGTATTTAAACTTCACAGTGTAATCTGTAAATAAATGTGCAGTAATACATGCAAATTATAAGATTAGAAGTCATTTTATCGTGTTTACATTAATTTGTTTTCTTATACAGAACTGTGCAAAAGTTTTAGGCCCCCTATTTTTTTAAGTGCAAACTTTGTTAGATTTTTTATTTTATGACGTCTACATTATCAAGTCCGTACAAAACCATTACAGATTCCCAAATATTAGTTTTCTAGCACAAAATTAAATGTTACAGAAAAATGTTTGTATGTCATTAAAGAAAGCAGCATATTACGTAAGAGACACTTTTCAGACAGAAAACACAATGAAGGCTGCTGGGTTTTGCTGCAAAAATAAGAAGTGAGTGTGAAAGTCAAAGTCTCCAGAAGAACTGTGTCTGGTTCTGCAAGATGCTCAATAAAACTTACCAGCTCATTTCCTTATAAAACTGCACACATTGTACCGGAGACTACTATTTTTATTTTTATTTTTATTTTTTTGTCCCCATAAGTACCGTAATCCTTATAAGTGACCGTTACAGCGCACAGTCGTGATTTGAATTGAACGCAGAATCGATTCAGAATTTTTGAGAATCGATTCAGAATCATTAGAGAAAGAATCGCGATGCTTCGATGCATTAAGTTTTTCTCCCACCCCTACTGTTTACTGCTCTTTACTTTTTCTTTGCATGTGCCTAAAACTTTTGCACAGTTCTGTATGTAAATTTACACATACACAGGAGCACAAGTAGGAAATGAATGTTTTTCTCAAATAATGGGGTTCTCATGAATACAAAATTTCTTGTGTGAATGCTCCTACAAACAATTTACGAACAAATCCAGCTTAATAAATGAGGCCGAATGTGTGTAGTGTGTACAGTGTGTACAGTGTGTACAGGGTGTAGTGTGTACAGGGTGTACAGTACAGTGGATATGAAACGTTTACATCCCACAGTTACATTTTTAAAGGTTTTTGTGATGTAAAAAATTAAAACCAAGATAAATCATGTCAGATCTTTTCCCACCTTTAATGTGATATAGCGACCAATACAATTCAAGTGAAATACAAAGAGAAATGTTTTAAGGTGGGAAACAAAAATGTACAATAGCCTGGTTGCATAAGTATGCACACCCCTTAACTAATACTTTGTTAAAGCACCTTTTGCTTGTAATACAGCACTCTGTGTTTTTGAGTCTGCCAACTGATCACATCTACATTTGGCAATTTTATTAAACTCATCCTTGCAAAAATGCAGATTTTTTACAAATTGCAGATCTATCAGATAGCGAGGGGATCTCCTGTGCACAGCGCTGAAGACATTCAATTCAATTCAATTCAATTTTATTTGTATAGCTCTTTTAATAATGGAAATTGTCACAAAGCAGCTTTACAGAAATATATAAATTAAGGATATAAATGTATCCCGAAGAGCAAGCCAGAGGTGATAGTGGTGAGGAAAAACTCCCTGAGACAATATGAGGAAGAAACGTTGAGAGGAACCAGATTCAAAAGGGAACCCATCCTCAGCTGGATGACACCGGATAGTGCGATTATACATAAATCCCTTATATAACTGTACATATGTGTATATAACATGGTCAAATGGTGCAGTTCTGTGACCTGGAACTTGTGAGCTTATGAGCAATTTATGAATATGAGCATCGGCGTTACACCAATCAGCCATAACATTAAAACCACTGACAGGTGAAGTGAATAACACTGATTATCTTGTTACAGTGGCACCTGTCAGGGGGTGGGATATATTAGATAGCAAGTGAACAGTCAGTTCTCGAAGTTGATGTGTTGAATGCAGGAAAAGGGCCAAATTGTGATGGCTAGATGACTGGGTCAGAGCTTCTCCAAAACGGCAGGTCTTGTGGGGTGTTCCCAGTGTGCAGTGGTTAGTACCTACCAAAAGTGCTCTAAGGAAGGTCAACCGGTGAACCAGCAACAGGGTCATGGGCTCCCAAGGCTCACTGATGCGTGTGGGGAGCGAAGGCTAGCCCATCTGGTCCAATCCCACAGAAGAGCTACTGTAGCACAAATGGCACCAGGATGCACTATGGGAAGAAGGCGAGCCGGCAGAGGCAGTGTGATGCTCTGGGCAATGTTCTACTGGGAAACCTTGGGTCCTGGCATACACATGGATGTTACCACCTACCTAAACATTTGCAGACCAAGTTCACCCCTT
Organism: Cranoglanis bouderius; assembly: GCA_023630585.1. Classification (NCBI taxonomy): domain Eukaryota; kingdom Metazoa; phylum Chordata; class Actinopteri; order Siluriformes; family Cranoglanididae; genus Cranoglanis; species Cranoglanis bouderius. Next base: position 10,017,054 of record CM042570.1, read on the forward strand.
CATGGCAACGGTATTCCCTAATGGCAGTGGCCTCTTTCAGCAGGATAATGCACCCTGACACATTGCAAACATTGTTCAGGAACGGTTTGAGGAACATGACAACAAGAGTTCAAGGTGTTAACTTGGCCTTCAAATTCCCCAGATTTCCTCCGATCGAGCATCTGTGGGATGCGCTGAACAAACAAGTCTGATCCATGGAGGCCCCACCTCACAACTTACAGGACTTAAAGAATCTGCTGTTAACGTCTTGGTGCCAGATACCACAGCACACCTTCAGAGGTCTTGTGGCATCCATGCCTCGACGGGTCAGAGCTGTTTTGGTGGCACTAGGGGGACCTACACAATATTAGGCAGGTGGTTTTAATGTTATGGCTGATCAGTGTATTTCTGAATTCATTATAGTTTTAACATGAAATATATTTTGTTGAAGTTATCAACTGTTCAATG
>CM042570.1:10032500-10040000 GCA_023630585.1 Cranoglanis bouderius
CAGCCTTTTTAACTAATCGATAAAATCTCTGATCCTTTAATTTCAGTCGCATTCATGTTAATAATCCGTTTATTTAATTACACATGACCTGTTTGAAGTATTTCAATTTAACATGAATAATTGCAGATTAAGATTAATGCCAGTCCTGGTTGCTGTGATAGTTTATTAGCATGCTAACACATATTATTAGCCTGTTTTGTTTACAGTTAAGTAACTGGCTAATGTTAGTTATCAGTTTTAATGTTTCTGTGGCAGAACATCATGTGGATTAACTTTCTGTTCTGTGCAAATTGGTGTGAAATTATAGTTATTTAAGACTCTAACTGTGTGCAAATATTTAAATGGTGAATTGAAATGGTGGACACAGTACTGCTGAAAAATCCACCTCAGTCTACCTGCAGATACCTCACACCAGGCCATCTTTACCAGCTGGCAAATTATTTTCCAGCTTCCTTGATCCAAAAATTTAGATTTATCTAAATCTAATTGCCATACTGTTGTGCTATTTTTATTTAAAAACAACTTTACACAACTCTATGATGTAGCATTAGCAGCAGTATTCCAGTTTCCTCAGTCCGGAGTCACTGCACATGTTTATTATCGGTGGTGTTCCTTCACACAATGTCACAAATGAATAATAATGTCAAACAATCATATATTTAAAAAATTTAATACATTTAAAAGCTTTGGGCTCGTCCGGGATTTGAACCCGGGACCTCTCGCACCCAAAGCGAGAATCATACCCCTAGACCAACGAGCCGCTATACAATGCGTTAATAGTGAGAGTATTTATTAGTAGTATAGTATAAACTCTAGCTATTATAAACTTTCTTTTGTAGAATGTAACAGTGGGCGTGTCAGTGAGCCTGATATATTTACATATGTATATATTTATATTTCTGATTATCTCTATTTCTGACCGTGTGTGTGTGTGTGTGTGTGTGTGTGTGTGTGTGTGTGTGTGTGTGTGTGTGTGAAATAACTACAGTTGAAATAATTGTATTTGTTGTAGTTGATAAATGTGTAATCTCTGTACAGAAAAAATAGTAAATTCTGTCATTAGTTTTTAGTAAATTTAAAACAGTTTGTGCTCAACACAGACCCCACCCTCCATGAAGAGAAAAAGGGAGTGATTCAGGACAATGCCAGAAAAAGTCACAGTAAATGGACCCACATGTGAAAGGCAGTTTGATATTTTTAAGCAGATTTTCAGTTTACAGAACAAAATATAAATGATTGTGGTCTACACAGTCGACATGTTCAGAACAGGAGATGCAAACTTTTCAACGGGTGTCATTTTAATTCTAAACATCACTTTAAACACACTAAACGCCTTTTCTTGTCAAATTAATTTTCTTTGTCTTCTTCATTTGTGCAAACCTTTACACTTTGTAAGTAACAAATCAATAAATCAGCAGGTGTGTTTGTGTGTGTTAGCCCTGTCCCTGGTGTGTGTGTGTGTGTGTTGGTGCCTGTGTTGGTCATGCTGCTCTTGAACACTTATCACTCCTCTTCTGATCCATCCATCATCACTGTGTTGTGTATTGGGGACTGGGCTGCTGCTGCCATGGTGTTGTTCTTCACCGTGATCCAGGGCAGGACTCTACTACCTACCTGTAGGACAGGTGACTACTGCTGCATGCTATAGAACACTGTCCTGAATATTCCCCAATCCCCATTCTGGAAAATCATGTGCACTATGTAGTGCACTAATAAAAGAACACCCTAGATCAGAGAGAGGTTCATTCTGACCTGCATGATTCTAGTGTATAGACAATAAAATTGAGCTCTCTACACTGTTACGCTGTAATGATGAGAACGTTCTGGAACAGCTGAGACTCAGAATAATCATCTCTCTGGTGTAATGTGCAGATGATTCTCCAGTGTAGGGTATAGGGAGTAAGTAGGGAGAGATTTATGATACTGTGTAATTGTGTGTGTTTAGGTCTTGGAGGGAAAAATGGGACCTCATGAAAAACGTTTGAAATACAACATAAATGGTGAGTTAAATAGAACACTCAGTTACAACAAAGTGCACTACATACACACTAATGTACTCAGAGTCATTCCTCTGATCAGTTCCACCTCGGTCCTCTCTTTCCTCATCAGTGTGTTCCTCTACACACACACACACACACACACACACACTACATTTCCAGCTTCAATGCTTTTTTTTTACGCTACACTGTTAACAACAAAAATAAATAAATTGGTGCAATAAGTGTGTGGAATAATAAATCTGTATATTAGGATGGAGGATGTGATGTCTACAGCAGTGTGTTGTAGGTCTTTCTGCCCTTGGACTCAGTAGGGTCCAAAAACAAGTCTAGATCAGACTCTTTGAGCCGGTATTCTCCACTGATCTGACTCTAAACTAGCTGAACGTTACTGGAGAACGACGCACAACCCGTGGCTCTGAAAGCGCTCTTTCACACCGAGTTTATTTACATTTCAGCTTTAAGGGACAGCAGAAATAACTGCAGGATGAATTCCTTCAGGAGCGGGTGGGAATAAAAACCTGTCTCACACACACCTGTCCACACTCCAGTGTTGCACAGCTGCACATATCTGCACTTTATTCAAAATACATTTGTACTGTACATTCTGTCACTGATCTTTGTTATATCATATTTTTATATTGTTATTTTTTTTCCTTTCCTACCTGTATAGAAGTAAATTCTGGTTTGTGTAAATTGTATTTTTATGTAAAAAAATGTTTTTGAAATTCTTCCTAAAGCCAGTTTACAAGACAGCTGAGAGGAATCTTGCTAATTAATTCCTGGCTTGTGTGTGTGTGTGTGTGTGTGAGAGAGAGAGAGAGTGACAGGGATTTCTGGTTAATTGGTAATTTGATTGTTTTATCTCTTTTATGTACTAATTCTTCATTGGCATTATGTACCAAAAACTCCAAAGAATTTCTCTCACACTGAACTAAGTTTAATGTATTCGTGTATTTATTTTAGTTTCCTTCACACATTAAATTTCTCTTTTTACTGCCAGAGCACGAATTATAACATAATAACTTATACTTTTTTTCCCCACAATAAAATAAAAATGTAAAATAAAAAAAATAAAAAAACACAATGTCTTCGGAAACAGATTACAATCAGCACTGCTCTGTTTGCTAAATGGTGCCACTGGTCGTAGTGCATCATGGGAAAGTCCCACCATTTTAGATTCAAACGTTTCCTCGCTGTCGTGCTGCTTTTAACACCCGTATTTCTAGCACACGCTTCCTCCTGTGTGAGGATTGGCTTGTATTTCAAGTGGACACTAATGCTGTCCAATCAGAGCATTGCTTGTGCTCTAGAACGACGGCACTAACATGACATGGGGCGGGGTTTGTCGGAATACGGGTGGTATACAAACAACACTTACAACGTTACAACGAACCACTAAAAACGACATTCAGACATAATAACGTCTCTTCACTTTCCGCGTAAACATACAAGGTGAGCTTGGGTTTAGTCGTTGTTAGCCCTAAAAAATACAGTCAAACAAACCGAATTTGTAATTAGTTATTTTTAATAAATTGATAATTATTACAGGCTGTGTAAGAGTAAAATAAATAAGTTAAAATTGATTGTTAGTTGAAAACGGCGTCGCGGTGAAGAGCAGCTCCGTCCTTCTCCCTTTACACTTCACTAATCCACATTTTCTTCCTGTTAAAACATCGCTGAGCGCATATTTCTACCTAACAGTGGCTCTAGGGATTAGTAAAAGTGTTGGATCGTATATTTAGTTAATAAATAGTGAATATAAACTCGTATTTTGCCGTAAAATGTCGTATTATCCTTTCGCACTTCTAACTGCTATTTTCGCTCTTCAGCGTCTCCTGAGCAGCCATTACATCAGGCTTTGCGGGGGCGGGGACATGCAAATGAGCTGTGTCTGTGAAACCGTGAGTCGCGCGTTCATTTGTTAAGAGATTACTTTGTCCCGCCTTTTTGTCTGATTGGTTAAAATGTTGTAGTGGCCCGTTTGATTGGGTGCTGAGATTGGCACCGTCTCTTTGGAGCCGAAAGTAAATTCGTTTCGTATTTTTGTGTTTATTCACAGTGCACTTTACGGAGTTTTTGGTGATTAATATCTTTCTGATAACAGACACCCTGGTTCCGAACGACTTTTATTATTATTTTGTTGTTGGTATGTTTTTTTTTTCTGATCCCCGATTATCTGATTTTACTAGAATAAAACAGTTTAAAAGATTATTGCTATTAAATCACCAGTTAGACAGTGATAGTGAACCAGCCTGAATGCCCGGATGAGATGGCGGGCTCTGATTGGTGGAATAACAGGGTCGCAAATTTAAAAACAAACTTGCCTCTTAATTTTTTTTGAAAGACAGTGACACATTAGTGTATATAAAAATCATAATACTATGAGTACACCACTGATCCAGATTCGTGGTCTATCTTCTGATTTACATGAACATAAAACATTTGTTGGGGTATAAAATAATTTATTATTTTGTGTGTGTGTGTGTTTCAGGTGATTTTGAGCAGTTATGGCCCGTACAAAGCAGACAGCCCGTAAATCCACAGGAGGGAAAGCTCCCCGTAAACAGCTCGCCACTAAAGCAGCCCGCAAGAGTGCACCATCTACAGGAGGGGTGAAGAAACCGCACCGTTACAGGTGACACACACGGCCAGGGTTCTTCTGGTGTAGTGCCAATAAGGTGTGTTTCATATTTACATACGTGTGTGTGTCTGTGTGTGTGTGTGTGTGTCCAGGCCCGGCACCGTGGCTCTACGTGAGATCCGGCGTTATCAGAAATCCACAGAGCTGCTGATCAGGAAGCTGCCGTTCCAGCGCCTCGTCCGAGAAATCGCTCAGGACTTTAAAACCGATCTGAGGTTCCAGAGCGCTGCCATTGGAGCCCTACAGGTAACACACACACACACACACACACACACACACACACACACAGAGACTATTTAATGAAGACAGACTTAATGATGTCTATATATAATATATCTCAGAACACCGCACTCCTGTTTAATAAACTATTGATCCTGAATGAAGCTGGAGCAGTTAAGAATTAAAAAGTCTCACTGTTATTAATGTGTGTGTGTGTGTGTGTGTGTGTGTGCAGGAGGCGAGTGAAGCGTACCTGGTAGGTCTGTTTGAGGACACTAATCTGTGTGCTATCCACGCCAAGCGCGTCACCATCATGCCCAAAGACATCCAGCTGGCACGCCGCATCCGTGGAGAACGTGCTTAACACACACACACACTCTATATCACAAAAATATACACACACACTTTCCTAATTACACACTCTTATGTCACACAAGGTCTGTCTCTCGCTGTGTACCTGTCTGTCTCTCCTCCTGTCTCTCTGTGTGTGTGGGACTTTTTAAAAGTCATAGCTGTCTCTGTTTGTGTGTGTGTGAGTGATTAGTCAAAACTTCTGAGTGTAACACATGGAGGTTTCTGATTGGCTGTAGGCTTTGGTGTGGAATTGTGGGTAAAATCTGCATTATTGGGGTTTAGGGTTATTGGGTGTGTATAGAAAGCTTCATCACTGGATGTATTGTGGCTCAGATTCTGTGTGTGTGTGTGTGTGTGTGTGTGTGTGTGTGTGTGTGTGTGTGTGTGCGCGTGTGGGTGGGTGTTACCAAATGCTTTTATATTTGTATTATTTTTAATCTCAGTACAAGTTTGTCATGCTTTCACCAGTTTAAAGACAGAAATTAAATTTTACAAAATTTTTTTTTTTGCTCCACTTTTTTTTCCATCTTTCTCTCTGACAGTGAGACCGATTCATAAACACACCACACACACAACTGTTTAATTTTTAATTTGATTTATTTCTGAGCTCATGTTCATTAATCAGTGTGTCGTTAGCAGGTGACTGCTCAGGTTTTTCTACATTGTTTTGTATGAAGTGTATCTTGGGGTATCAGATTTTATTCGATAGATAAATAAAGGAGATGTTTGTCCTGATTGCTCCTCTCTGTCTCATTTCTATCTCTTCTATATTGATGGAAAACAGGCTGTGAGTCAGAATGAATGCGATGATTACACGCGCCTCAGTGAACACAGAAACCTGCTGGAAATAAACATGTAGTAATTTATTAGCATTTAGAACATTTACACAAAGCCATGTTTCAGCCTCACACACAGAAACACCAATAATCAGCTTCCTCATCCTCATTATCATCAGTGTGTCTCATCCGAAGTTCAGTTTAACACCTGAATATTTGCTCCTGTAAGTCAGTACGTTATTGACGTAAACATTACATATTAAATATTACAGTATAGTGATTTATTTTGGCACAGAAAATATATTTGGAATTTTAATGTTCAGGCATCACCTTTACTGGATATTTATTTTGGCTATAAAGAAGAAAAATGTGTGTAATAAACACATCACTGCAGGCCTTTCTGTCTTGGCTGTAAACTGATCATATAATATCAACTAAAAAATATTATATTATAAATTATATTCTGTACCTTTTTTTTATCATATTAGTTATGTGGGTTTTTTTCAGAGATTACAGCAAAAAGCAGCTCAACAGCTAATATAAGAACTTTTTTATATATTTGATTATTTATAGCCTAGAGATGATAAGAATAAGAATAGCTGGATATAAATAGATACAGTACATTTATTATCAACATAAAGAATGCATCATTAGTCGGTTAGCTGATGATATAACTCTACCTGAATAACAATGATCAAATTCCAATTGCAATTAATATTAACAATTTCTCAAGTGCTTCTGGTCTGTATCTTAATATTAGTAAATGTGAGCTTATCCCTGTCAAAGACAGTGACTTACCAAATATTTATAACATTCCAGTAACCTATTTAGGAACTGTTATTGTGAAAGATCAGCTGAAGTGATGTTCTCTCAACTTTAACCCCAAACTAAAACTAAACAAATCTCTGGCTTTAAAGAGATCTTTCTTTAAAAGGCTCTGAGTTCTGCTCAAAAAGGCTTTATATCTTGATATATATCTTGTCTTTATATCTTGATCACAAACAGTAAAATTATAGATTAAATGATTTTTACTTTTTTATGGAAAAATCAAACACATTATATCAGAAAGTCTGTAGTCATGAATACATATGAGAATGATGGCCTTAACCTTCTGAATTTCACTATGAATCACACTTTTAAGATTAACTGGAGCATCATTAAAGCATCATTTAATTATAAATTTTATGAATAAATTAATTAAGCATCATTTAAGAAAAATAACAAATAAAAAATACACTTCTGTCCGGAGTTGGTCTTCAATTTGTTTTATTGTGTAATTACAATATAGACAAACTGCCAGCAAAATGATCAGCCTTCCACAAACAAATTTTCTTGTCTTGGTGCAGCTTAAAGATCATTGAGATTACTGAGGATGGTACCACTTAAAAACCATAAAGATGGAGCTTTGGACCTCAATTCATATGAACAGTTATGCTATGATGGCTATGACTACAATTACCACAAACAGTTTTGCACTCAAGTCTCCATCAGTGAACAGTGGAGAAGTTCA
>CM042570.1:10045000-10075000 GCA_023630585.1 Cranoglanis bouderius
ATTAAAGTGTTCAGCGTTAAAACGAAAGCAAGCGGAAAGCTTTAAGCGTGTTAGAAACGCTGCCAGCGATAAGCGTTAAAACAGTGGCGATTAAAAGCGATGGCTGTAAAAACGCGAGTTAAGCGTTAAAAGCGATGGCAATAAGCGATTAAAGCAAGCGTTAAAGTGTTAAGCGTTAAAACAAGCGTTAAGCGTTAAAACAGCGATTAAAGTGTTAAAGCACAAGCGTTAAGCGTTAAAGCAAGCGTTAAAACAGAAAGCGTTAAAACAAAGGCGTTAAAACAGCGTTAGAACAGAAAGTAATGCAAAGTATTCAAGCGTTAAAGCAAGCGTGAGCTTATGCAGTATTAAAAGCAAGCGTTAAAGCAGAAAGCGTTAAAGAGGCAAGCGTTGAGTCATGAGTTAAACGCGCGGCGATCGCGGGCGATTAAACAAGCGTTAAAGTATTGGCATTAAAGTTAGAAGCAAGCGGGCGTTAAAATGGTGTAAAACAGGCGTTGTTAAACGAAGAGTGTTAAGCGTTTGACAAAGTATTAAGCGTTGAAAGTATTAAGCGTTTGAAGTATTAGCGTTGGTGTTAAAAACAAGCGTTAAAACGTTATGGCGATGGCGTTAGTAAATGCGAAGCGTTAAAGAAATGCAGCGATTAAAGTATTAGCGATCAAAGTATTAGCGTTAAAGTATCAAGCAGCGTTAAGCACAGCGTTAAAACGGCGTCGTCAAGGCAAGCGTTAAGCGTTACAAGCGTTCGGCGTACGCCGGCATCAAGCAAGCGTGGCGTCAAAGTGTTAAGCGTTAACAAGCGTTAAGCGTCGCAAAGCAAGCGTTAAAGCGTCGGCGTCAAGCGTTACAAGTGTCAAGCGTTCAGAAGCGAGGCGTTAACCGCGTGGCGTCAAGCGTTAAAGTATTGCGGGCGTTAGAGTGGCGTTATGGCGAGGCGTTAAGTGGCGTTAGCGAGCGTTCGCGTTATGGCAGTCGGCGTCAAGTAGGCGTCAAGCGCGTTAAGCGTCATCGAGCGTTATAGCCAAGCGTTAGGCGTCATGAGCGTTATTAGCGCGTCAAAGCAGAGAAGGTGTTACCAGCGTCAGAAACCTGGCGCGTTAAAACCTGCGTCAAGCGAAGCAGTCAGGCGTCAAAGGCGAAGCGTTATAAAGAGTGTAGCGAAGCGTTAAGGTATTGGCATTAAAACAGCGTTAAGGCGTTAAAGGCGTGAAGCTGTTAAAGCGTGGCCAGCGGAAAATGCTACAAAGTGTTAGAGAAAACGTGAAAGCAAGGTGTTAGAGTGTTAGAGGCAGAAACGCAGGCGTTAGAAACAGGCGTTAGAAAGCAGGCGTTAAGAAGCAGAGGTATTAAAGAGGTGTTCAAAGCGTTAAAGAGGTGGCAGAAAGCGGCGGGGCGTTAAAGAAGGTGTTTAGAGCAAGCGTTAAGTGTTGGAGCACAGCGTTAGCGGAAGTACTCCAGTTAGGCGTTAGATAGCATTAGAAACATTAGAGCAGGCAGTTAGGTGGCAAAGTATTAGAAGGCGTTAGAAGTGTTAGAAACATTGAGTGTGAGGTGTTGTGATGAAAAGTCTGAGGTGTATAGCGAGCAGAGTGTTAAAAATCCCACCAGTGTAAAGGCAGCACTCATGGGTGTTGAAAAGCAATGCGGTAAATAGAAAACATATTAGAAACGAAAGTGCAGTGTTAGAGCAGAGGTGTTAAGTGTTAAGCGGGGCGTTACGATAAACAAGCGTTAGGCGTTAAGGCGGCGGGCGTTAAGCGCGAGCGATTGTAAGCTGAGCTGTTATCGCTGACCAGTTTCTTTAAAGTGAAGCGTTAAGCAGCGTTAAGCGTTAAAGCGAAAGCGACCATGTTAAACGAAAGCGTTAAAGTGTTACAAGCGTTAAAACGAAACGGAATGGAAACCTTACTTTCAAAGTATTAAATGGTAAGCAGTATTAACCAACACACCTGACCTGCGTGTACACACACACACACCTCTCTAACACACACAAGCGTCTCATGAAACAAGCGTCAGATATTAAAGTATTAAAACAAGCGATGAAAACAGCGATCTAAAACACACACAGCGATCGCGATAAAGCCTCTCTAACATACACACAACGAAAGTATTAACAAAGTATTCACACACCTCGTTAACACACACACATGCGAAAACTTTAAAGTCTCTATTACACACAACAATGTCGCGACCTCTCTAACAAGCATTAAAACAAGCAGTTGAAGTATTAGCTCACGCGACACACCTCATCTAAGCGATGGCACAAAGCGTTAAACCCCTCAGCGTTAAAGCACACACACACACACACGAAGCGTTAAAGTAATGGCGCACAGCGATACAAAGCAACACACACCTCGCGTTGAAGTGTCGCGTTTGAAGGTATTAAGCATTTGAAGTATTAAGCGTTTGAAGTATTAAAGCGTCTGCCACACACACACACCTCTTACCAAGCAGATATAGCGAGCATTAAAGCTAAGCATTAAAACAGCGTTAAAGACAAGCGTTGAAAACACGGCGTTAGAAACAGGCGTTCGGCGTTCGGCGTCAGCGCGGGCGTCAAGCGGCAGGCGTCAGGCGTGTATGCGAGCGATGCGGCGTCTAACACACACAGGCGTTAACACACAGCACACGGCGTTAGAGTAACACAGGCGTTAAGTATGGCGTTAACACAGCATTAAGAGCAGCGTTAGCGTCAAGCGTCAGAGCGATTAAGCGGCTAAGCGTTAAGCGTGAAAACGGCGTTAGCAGCGTCGGCGTAACAGCACACACCTGGCATCTAAGCGTCAAGCGGGCGTCAGCCGAGCGTCAAGCGGGCGATCCTAACCACCTGCGTTATAAGCGAGCGTTAACCTCTCTAACACACGGCGTTAGCACACACACACCTCTGGCGTACCTGGCGGCGGGCGTCAGAAAGCGAGCGTTAGCACACATCGTGACGTTAAAGTGGTAACAACACACCTCTCCGTTAAGGTACTTAGCGTTAAGCGTGCAGAAAACACCTCTCAAGCGTTAGGGCAAGTGTTAACACACACACATTAGAACACACAGGCGTTAGAGGCACACAGTGTTAGAAACATTAGACAGGCGTTAACACACACACGACAGAGGTGGTAAGAACATTACAAGAGCAGGCGTCGTAGAGGCACGAGGTGTTCGGCGTTGCCACACACACACACACACACAGGTGGCGTTAAAGGCACGAGGTGTTCGGCGTTAACACACACACACACAAGGCGTTAGAGGCAAGGGCGTTCACCTGGTCACCAGGCGTTACCCACACAGGCAGGCGTTAGAGCACGAAAGTGTGAGTAACAAAGACACGCTTGTGATGAAAGTCTGAGTGCTGCTACGACACGCCTCTAAAATCCACCAATGGGAGGACAGCGGACTCATGAGACGTTTACAGATGCGGTAAATAGAATACTCCGTATTCCCTGGAGTGCAGTGTGAAGAGTGATGATGTTAAACTGCTGAAATCAGAAGGAGTGAAAGTGGATTAAACTCTGTTCCTGGATCAGTTTCTTTAACCATGCCCACAGCAGGAGGAGCGACCAATCAGACAGATCCTTTACCTCGGCAACCTGCTGGAGACCTGTCACTTTCAAAGCTTCTGGTACACACATCTGTTGTCCACACACATATCTGCACATACCCTCTCACACACCAACACACACCTCTCTACTGCACACACACCTCTCTACACCTCTCTACACACACACTACCACACACACACCTCTCTAACACACGCACACACCTCTCTAACACACGCACACACACCACCTCTCTAACACACACACCTCTCTACACACACACACACACCTCTCTAACACACACACACACACACCTCTCTAACACACACACCTCTCTAACACACACACGTACACACCTCTCTAACACACACACGCACACACACCTCTCTAACACACACGCGCACACACCTCTCTAACACACACGCGCACACACCTCTCTAACACACACGCGCACACACCCCTCTCTAACACACACACGCGCACACACCTCTCTAACACACACACACGCGCACACACCTCTCTAACACACACACACGTACACACCTCTCTAACACACACACGCACACACCTCTCTAACACACACACACACACACACCTGTCTAACACACACACACACACACACACACCTGTCTAACACACACACACACACACGCACACCTCTAACCAACACACACACACACGTATACATACACTCCTATAAACACACACACACACACCTCTCTAACACACACACACACACACCTCTCTAACACACACACACACACACACCTCTCTAACACACACACACACACACCTCTCTAACACACACACACACACACCTCTCTAACACACACACACACACACACCTCTCTAACACACACACACACACACACACACACACCTCTCTAACACACACACACACACACACCTCTCTAACACACACACACACACACACCTCTCTAACACACACACACACACACACACCTCCTCTAACACACACACACACACACACACCTCTCTAACACACACACACACACACACACCCTCTCTAACACACACACACACACACACACCTCTCTAACACACACACACACACACACACACCTCTCTAACACACACACACACACACCTCTCTAACACACACACACACACACCTCTCTAACACACACACACACACACCTCTCTAACACACACACACACACACTCTCTAACACACACACACACACACACACCTCTCTAACACACACACACACACACACACACACCACCTCTCTAACACACACACCACACACCACACACACACACACACACCTCTAACACACACGCACACACACACACGCACACACTCACACACACACACGCACACACACACACACCTCTCTAACAGACACACACACACCTCTCTACCTAACACACACACACCTCTCTACCTAACACACCACACACCTCTCTAACACACACACAAACACACACACACCTCTCTAACACACACACACACACACACCTCTCTACCACACACACACACACCTCTCTACCACACACACACACACCTCTCTACCACACACACACACACCTCTCTACACACACACACACACACCTCTCTACCACACACACACACACCTCTCTACCACACACACACACACACACCTCTCTACCACACACACACACACACACCTCTCTAACACACACACACACACCTCTCTAACACACACACACACACCTCTCTAACACACACACACCTCTCTAACACACACACACACTCACTCACACACCTCTCTACCACACACACATCTCTCTACCACACACACACCTCTCTACCACACACACACCCCTCTACCACACACACACACACCTCTCTACCACACACACACACACCTCTCTACCACACACACCTCTCTACCACACACACACACACCTCTCTAACACACACACACACACACACACACACACACACCTCTCTAACACACACACACACACACACACACACCTCTCTACCACACACACACACACACACACACACTACCTCTCTAACACACACACACACACACACCTCTCTAACACACACACACACACACACACACACACACCTCTCTAACACACACACACACACACACACACACACACACACACCTCTCTAACACACACACACACACACACACACCTCTCTAACACACACACACACACACACCTCTCTAACACACACGCACACACCTCTCTAACACACACACACATACACACACACCTCTCTAACACACACACACACACACACACCTCTCTAACACACACGCACACACCTCTCTAACACACACACACATACACACACACCTCTCTGACACACACGCACACACACCTCTCTAACAGACACGCACACACACACACACCTCTCTAACAGACACACACACACCTCTCTAACACACACACACCTCTCTAACACACACACACACCTCTCTAACACACACACACACCTCTCTAACACACACACACACACACACCTCTCTAACACACACACACACACACACCTCTCTAACACACACACACACACACACCTCTCTAACACACACACACACCTCTCTAACACACACACACACACCTCTCTAACACACACACACACCTCTCTAACACACACACACACACACACCTCTCTAACACACACACACACACACACCTCTCTAACACACACACACACACACACACCTCTCTAACACACACACCACACACACACACCTCCTCTAACACACACACACACACACCTCTCTAACACACACACACACACACACCTCTCTAACACACACACACACACCTCTCTAACACACACACACACACCTCTCTAACACACACACACACACCTCTCTAACACACACACACACACCCTCTCTAACACACACACACACCTCTCTAACACACACACACACACCTCTCTAACACACGCACACACACTCTCTAACACACACACACACACACACCTCTCTAACACACACACACACACACACACACACCTCTCTAACACACGCACACACCTCTCTAACACACGCACACACCTCTCTAACACACGCACACACACCTCTCTAACACACCCACCTCTCCAACACACACACACACACCTCTCTAACACACACACCTCTCTAACACACACACACACCTCTCTAACACACACACACACACCTCTCTAACACACACACACACCTCTCTAACACACACACACACACCTCTCTAACACACACACACACCTCTCTAACACACACACACACACCTCTCTAACACACACACCTCTCTAACACACACACCTCTCTAACACACACACACACACCTCTCCGACACACACACACACCTCTCTAACACACACACACCTCTCTAACACACACACACACACCTCTCTAACACACACACACACACCTCTCTAACACACACACACACACACCTCTCTAACACACACGCACCTCTCTAACACACACACACACACACACCTCTCTAAACACACACACACACCTCTCTAACACACACACACACCTCTCTAACACACACACACACACACACCTCTCTAACACACACACACACACACACCTCTCTAACACACACACACACACACACCTCTCTAACACACACACACACACACCTCTCTAACACACACACACACACACCTCTCTAACACACACACACACACCCTCTCTAACACACACACACACACACCTCTCTAACACACACACACACACACCTCTCTAACACACACACACACACACCTCTCTAACACACACACACACCTCTCTAACACACACACACACACACACACACACACCTCTCTAACACACACACACACACACACACACACACACCTCTCTAACACACACACACACACACACACCTCTCTAACACACACACACACACACACACCTCTCTAACACACACACACACACACACACCTCTCTAACACACACACACACACACACCTCTCTAACACACACACACACACACACACACCTCTCTAACACACACACACACACCTCTCTAACACACACACACACACACACACACACACACCTCTCTAACACACACACACACACACCTCTCTAACACACACACACACCCCTCTAACACACACACACACACACACACACACCTCTCTAACACACACACACACACACACACACACACACACCTCTCTAACACACACACACACACACACACACCTCTCTAACACACACACACACACACACACACCTCTCTAACACACACACACACACACACACACCTCTCTAACACACACACACACACACACACACCTCTCTAACACACACACACACACACACACACCTCTCTAACACACACACACACACACACACACCTCTCTAACACACACACACACACACACACACCTCTCTAACACACACACACACACACACACACCTCTCTAACACACACACACACACACACACACACACCTCTCTAACACACACACACACACACACACACACACCTCTCTAACACACACACACACACACACACACCTCTCTAACACACACACACACACACACACACACACCTCTCTAACACACACACACACACACCTCTCTAACACACACACACACACACCTCTCTAACACACACACACACACACACCTCTCTAACACACACACACACACACACACACACACACACACCTCTCTAACACACACACACACCTCTCTAACACACACACACACCTCTCTAACACACACACACACACACACACCTCTCTAACACACGCACACACCTCTCTAACACACGCACACACACGCACACACCTCTCTAACACACGCACACACACACGCACACACCTCTCTAACACACGCACACACACACGCACACACCTCTCTAACACACACACACACACACACACACACCTCTCTAACACACACACACACACACACACACCTCTCTAACACACACACACACACACACACCTCTCTAACACACACACACACACACACACACCTCTCTAACACACACACACACACCTCTCTAACACACACACACACACACCTCTCTAACACACACACACACACACCTCTCTAACACACACACACACACACCTCTCTAACACACACACACACACCTCTCTAACACACACACACACACCTCTCTAACACACACACACACACACCTCTCTAACACACACACACACACACACCTCTCTAACACACACACACACACACACCTCTCTAACACACACACACACACACACACACACCTCTCTAACACACACACACACCTCTCTAACACACACACACCTCTCTAACACACACACACACCTCTCTAACACACACACACACCTCTCTAACACACACACACACCTCTCTAACACACACACACACCTCTCTAACACACACACACACACACACACCCCTCTAACACACGCACACACCTCTCTAACACACGCACACACACACACACCTCTCTAACACACACACACACACACACACCTCTCTAACACACGCACACACCTCTCTAACACACGCACACACACACACACACACCTGTCTAACACACACACACACCTGTCTAACACACACACACACACACACACACCTCTCTAACACACACACACACACACACACACCTCTCTAACACACACACACACACACACCTCTCTAACACACACACACACACCTCTCTAACACACACACACACACACACACACACACACACACACACACACACACCTCTCTAACACACACACACACACACACACGCACACCTCTCTAACACACACACACACACCTCTCTAACACACACACACACACGCACACCTCTCTAACACACACACACACACCTCTCTAACACACACACGCACACCTCTCTAACACACACACACACACACACCTCTCTAACACACACACACACACACACCTCTCTAACACACACACACACACACACCTCTCTAACACACACACACACACACACCTCTCTAACACACACACACACACACACCTCTCTAACACACGCACACACCTCTCTAACACACGCACACACACACACACACCTCTCTAACACACACACACACACACACCTCTCTAACACACGCACACACCTCTCTAACACACGCACACACACACACACACACCTGTCTAACACACACACACACCTGTCTAACACACACACACACACACACACACACACACCTCTCTAACACACACACACACACACACACACACACACACACACACACACACACACACACACCTCTCTAACACACACACACACACACACCTCTCTAACACACACACACACACACCTCTCTAACACACACACACACACACACACACCTCTCTAACACACACACACACACACACACCTCTCTAACACACACACACACACACACACCTCTCTAACACACACACACACACACACACACACCTCTCTAACACACACACACACACACACACACACCTCTCTAACACACACACACACACACACACACACACACACCTCTCTAACACACACACACACACACACACACACCTCTCTAACACACACACACACACACACACACACATCTCTAACACACACACACACACACACACACACCTCTAACTCACACACACGTATACACACACACACACACACCTCTAACACACACACACACACCTCTGACACACACACACACACACACACGTATACACACTCCTATAAACAGACACACACACACACACCTCCAACCAACACACACACAACTCCAACCAACACACACACTCATACACACATTCATGCATGTTTGTTGCAGCCTTTTTTCATTTTAAGAGGGGTGTGTGTGTGTGTGTGTGTATATGTGTGCGCAGGCGAGTCTGGAGGAGAACAGGGAGCTGATTGATGGGATCACAGGCTTTGAGGACTCTGTTCGTAAATGTGTGTTCAGTATTCACACACACACACACACACACACACACAGGATACAACATAAATTCATTTTTATTTGTATAGCAGTTTTATTTTTTAATAGAACTTTAGAAATTTAGAATTATATAAGTCAGTACATCAGCGGGGAGACGGATGACTGACTTCACCTGATCTGATGATGGTGATGATGATGATGATGACTTCAATGTCAGTGTTGTACGAGTCACAGAGCATCAGTTCTTTACACTGCCTTTATAATAAACCATTTACTGTGAATATTAATGAGTAGAATTTCTGTACCACAGAATGAACATACTCAATACATAATAATCTGTGTGTGTGTGTGTGTGTGTGTGTGTTAGTTATCTGCCATGTTGTAGGAATCACGTATCAGACCATCGAGCACCGGCTGCTAGCGGAGATGTTGGGAGACCCACTCGGTAACGCGCGCACACACCCACGCGCGCACACACACACACACACACACCCCTTGTTATTGTAGCTTCAGTCACACACTACTACTGGATTATTTCATATTACACTTTCATATTTATACAGCTCTCTCTCTCTCTCTCTCTCTCTCTCAGACACTCAGGTGAAGGTGTGGATGAATAAGTACGGATGGCTGGAGGATGATGATGGTCGGATCTTCATCTATAATCAAGAGGAGAGCGTTAAACCCAAAAACATTGTGGAGAAGATCGACTTTGACAGTGAGACCCTTCACTCATCCCTCTTTCTCTTCATCCCTCTTTTTCATCCCTCGCTCCCTTCATTCCTTGCTCCACTAATTGATTTATTCGTTATCAGTGCTGCGTCCTACTTATTCATGCTAAGTTCACTACCTAGTGCACTTGTTTTTAACTGCAGTGCCTGACTGTGTAATGAGATTTGAGCAGCAGGTGATGTGTTTTCTCTTCTGTTTACTCCGCAGGTGTGTCCAGTATCATGGCAACATCGCAGTGAAAACACACACACACACACACAATAAACAAAGTTGGACAATAAAGTTTCCTGACTGTCAAATGTTTTTTTAAAGGTTTATTGTATTTTCTCTCTCACACAGCAGAGGGCGCTCTTTAGACACTGAACCTCAAGTTGCTCCCGATGGCAGGCTAGCGCCTTGCATTAGTGTGTGAATGTGTGTGTGAATGTGTGTGTGAGTGAGTGTGTGTGTGAGTGAGTGTGTGTGTGAGTGAGTGAGTGAGTGTGTCGGTGAGTGAGTGAGTGTGTCGGTGAGTGAGTGAGTGTGTGGGTGAGTGAGTGAGTGTGTCGGTGAGTGAGTGAGTGTCAGTGAGTGAGTGAGTGTGTCGGTGAGTGTGTGAGTGAGTGAGAGAGTGTGTGCGCGCGAGAGAGAGTGTGTGCGCGCGAGAGAGAGTGTGTGCGCGCGAGAGAGTGTGTGTGTGTGAGTGAGTGAGAGAGAGTGTGTGTAAGTGTGTGTGTGTGAGTGAGTGAGTGTGAGTTTATTTGGAGTGAAGAGATAACATGGATGCATTTTAGTTCCATTTATTTATGATCACACACTTTTTACTAAAACACCGTATGAGAGAGAGATGAAGTGGAGCCGCATGTCGATGTTTTAATTATCTTTATTTCTTTATTTAAATTTTGCCTGTTTGTGCTTCTAAAATGAAGGTATAAATTTGTCAAATACACAATAAAACAATGTTTTTAATAAATAACGGAGACATGGAGCTGAAAATAACATAAAAAACACTTTAACTGTTTGTTTAAAAAAAAAAGATCCAATTTTAAAAATATTTAAAAGTTTGTAAAAGATGGAGTTGATCAGAGATGATTAATGTTATGATTAATTCTGATTAATACATAAAAATACAAATTAAACAAATACAAAGGCATGAGTGTAATTTAACTGACATGAATATGAGTTTTATCTCTGTGCTGCGTTCACATGATGGTGAGATGCAGTTTATTAGGAAACAAGAACTTCCTGTGTGTGATGTTATTTCATTTTCTAAATCATGGTGGGTTTTTCCTCGAGCATGTTTCAGTTTAAAAGCTGCTGATTGTGGCTGAATGATAATAAGCAATACACAATTTGCTTAAAGATGAACTGTTCCAGCTCTTCTCGGTTCCTCTGGATTCTTCGTCATCAACCAACAAGCTCGATTTTCTCTACAGAATCCTTTGGTATCATAAAAAACTTGGAGAACAACCGCCTCCTTTCACAGGAACTGACCATGTGACTGACACTTCAGATCACGTGCATCTGTTTCAAATAAAAAGCTCACCTCAATGATCTCTACGCCGGAGAGAAATGAACTGCAGTTCCTTTTTCATGTCCTTTCACGTTTCCGGCAGGTGAGTTTGTTTGAATCTGTTGGAGTTTCTGAGTTTAATCTTCAGTATTGAAGCTGCAGTCTGCGTTCTGTGACAGTTTATGAGCAGCTGCAGGATTTGGTCCCACAGCAGAGCCGAACGCTTTCCCTCATGCCGTTACTCACTAAGACGTAGAGCAGAGGGTCCACCACGCTGTTCAGGCTCGTCATGGCCAGTGTCCCCGAGAAGTAGAAGTGCTGCGCCTGTTCGAATTTGCAGTAATCCTTAACCTCAAAGTAGTTAAAAGCGATGGAGCGTATGAGCAGCTGGATGTGGTAAGGGGCGTAGCAGACGGAGAAGATGGTGATGACTCCCACAGACAGCAGCTTGACCTTGCGCTTGCCCTGATCATCCAGTCCCACGCTCTCCTTCACCTTCCTGAAGATCTGAAAGTAGCATACAGCTAACACTAGCAGTGGCAGCAGGAAGCCGATGACTACGCGCAAGAGGTTAAACAGAGCCATGGGCCCCGTCATGGGAAACGTCTCGTAACAGCGGCCATATTTATCCAGGGGGTCCGTCACCTTGTCCATTAAAATGACCAGGATGTGCAGGCTGGCGGTGAAGACGTAGATGACCCCCGAGATGATCCAGGCGTACCTGTAGCGCCGGAAAGTCTTGGTCTTCAGAGGAAAGGTGACGGCCAGGCAGCGGTCGATGGAGATGCAGCACAGCAGGTAGATGCTGATGTACATGTTGGAGTAATAAACAAACCCGGCTAGCTTGCACATGTCGAGGCCAAGCTTCCAGTGGTGGTCGTTGTGGTAGTAAATGATCCACAGCGGCATGGTGAGGATGTAGAGGACGTCTGAGATGGACAGACTGAGCAGGTAGACGCCCAGAACGTTCTTCCTGCGGATCTGCTGGATAATGGGCCATGCTGTGAGCAGGTTAAACACCAAGCCCAGCACCAGTGCAGTGATGTAGATGCCTACTAGCAAGTCGCTAATCGGACTGATCTCAATGTTCACGCATGTCTCGTTCTGCGTCTGATTTACAGATGAGTTCATCTGCTGAAAAATGAAAAAACAAAACAAGTTTCAAAAAAATGTCCTTTATCATCCAAAAGTGTTTCAGTCTTTAAAGTTACAGATTAACGCTGAAAAGTCCATCAGTATTTATTCTCACTTCCTTATTTGGTTTTTGTGGCACTTCATTAACTCTGAAACATTTAAACATTATAAACTCATTGATTTATTTAAATCATTAGTATTAATAACGCAGTAACAGTAAAGGAGAGTAGAGTGGGCTGTGTTCCTGTATTCTCAGCCATATGCTCACATTACTGTCTGTGTGGTTTCCTCGGGGTTCTCCAGTTTCTCCCCCAGCAAACACATCCTGATAGTGGCTCTAATAAATTAACTCTAGTGTGAATATGTGTGTGAATGGAGACTTGCTTCCAATTCAGTTTTTTTTCCTGCTTCACTGTGTGTGTGTTTGTGTGTGTGTGTCTGTGTGTGTGTGTGTGTGTGTCTGTGTGTGTGTCTGTGTGTGTGTCTGTGAACGAGATGAAGCCATTAGAGCTGATCTGGAATCAGATTACCAGCTTCATGGACGAGGCTGATTGTAAACAGGATGTTGTTATGATAAGTGCGTTCATAAAGATCTGAAATATTTTAAATGATTAATGAGTCCCGGAACAGTGGAGCGTCGGACGAGAAAGAAAGAAAGACACATTTTCCACTGCAGGGGCTGAGAATCTGTGTATAACTTTATAATCAGTGATAATAAAATCAACAACAACAAAGGACATAGTCAATGTTATGACCTGATTTTTCAAATCTACTGCATGAGCTTCAGTGTGATCAGGATCCAGTGCAGACACCAGACACCATTATGTGATGAGATGATGTGAAGATGGAGTTAGACGAGATGTTAGAATCAGATGTTAGAGCTGTTGTTAGAGGAGATGTGGACATTTAGAGTTGAAGACTTCTATTTCATCTTTGGTCCCATTAAAACAAACAAACAAACAAACAAACAAGGGCATTGTATTGTTTTTAAAATGAAGCTGTCCATTCTCTCTCTCTCTCTCTCTCTCTCTCTCTCTCTCTCTCTCTCTCAATTTTTCAATTTCAAAGTACTTTATTGATGATTGTTTAAATACAATATTGCCAAAGCATCAATAAAGAAAACTAAGGAGAATTTGCCAGTGTAGGATAAAAGTATAAGGTTTATGATAATTATGTGCATATACACTATAAAATATAATAAAATGACTAAAACACAGTGAGGTAAATGATAAATAAGTAAATAAGCAGTATGAGTATATGATTGTCCAGTGAGATGTGATCAGAGCAGTATTGGGTGTGTGAGCATGTGCAGCTCAGAGATTAATTTAGCTGCAACAGGTGCGTGACTCCACCCCCAGTAGCACCTGCATTCGGTTGTTTCTGAAAGGTTGGAAAACTGGTAAGAGCTTAGTGTCACAAATGGTGAATATAATAGAGACGAATGCAATTGCAGTTCAACACTTTAATGAGGGCAAACCAGAGTAATCCAAAACGTCCAGCAAAAATAAGCTCAAAGCACGGGTCAGGTGTGGATCGGATGTGGGTCAGGTGTGGGTCGGATGTGGGTCGGATGTGGGTCAGGTGTGGGTCAGGCTATGTGCAAACAGGGTAAACCAGACGAAAACAAACTCATTAATAAAAAACAGGCAATAATCCAAAAAACCAGAACAACAGTCACAGACGAGACCGGCCTGATGAAGTCAGACAAACTGAGTGTTTACTCAACATAGTGAGTGAGAGTCTCTTATATAGTGTGTGCTTGAGTGTGTGTGTGTGTGTGTGTGTTTGTCTGATTGAGAACAAGTGTGTGTGATTAGAAGTCTGGTGTATTCTGGGAAGTGGAGTTTGTGGCCTGCGTGGACCTGACACAGAGAATTTTTCCAGGTATTTTTCTCTTGTGTTACAGAAGGTGTTACAGTGAAGGAGGAAGTGTGTCTCAGCCTCACCAGTCTTACAGTGACAGCTCACTCTTTCTTCCTCTGGAGGCCATATTTGTTTGTGTCTGCCTTTCTCTATGGCGAGGCCGTGATCATTGAGCACCTGCAGTGTGTAAGGATCTGTCTCTGTTCTGTATCTCTGATGCTGGAGAGGTTTCCTGCCAGCTCATACTTCCTGTTTAGGACCCAATAACATTCTAATTTACTTTGGTTTGTGCTTTTGCTCTCCCAGGGGTCCAGATGTGCAATTTTACTCGTTTTTATGATTTGGTTTATTCTAATTGGGTTTAGTTTAGTTGAGCTGGTCTGAAACTGATGGTTAGATGTTGGTGGGTTTGTGAGTTTCAGAGCCAGCTGACAGAGGGGACTGGTTTTAGGGCTCTTGGGTTTTAAGGGCTTTGTTTTGAAGTGTATTAGAGGAGCTTGATTTAAGATAGTCCAGAATTTAAGAGATGGTTTTTGAATATTTAGAAATAAGGGATATCTGCCTAATTCAGCTCTGCATGCATTAGTTGGTGATCTTCTCTGAACTCTCAGAACGTTTGGACAGAATCCTGCATGCAGGGACTCTATGGGGTGTTTGTCCCATCTAGAGCAGTCATCCTGACAGAGCGGCCCCACACTTCACATCATAAAGAGCTATAGGTTTAATAATACTGTCAGACTTTCTGCAACACACTGTAAAGGGGATGTGTATTTTGGTAAATTTCCCTTTAATGGCAGTGAAAGCTCTTCTTGCTTTCTCCTTTAATGTGTTCACTGCCAGACCGAAGCCACCTGAAGCTCTGATTTTTAAGCCAAGGTAGTCGTAATGTAGAGTGTCTTCTAGGGCCATGTTTCCCAGAGTGAAGTTGTGCCTGGTTTCCTGTAATCTGTTTTTTTTTTTTTTTTTTTTTAAATCATCTCAGGATGATTTAAAGTGAGGCCAGGTGTTGTGGATTGTTCCAGTAACTCTGCTAACTCATTGATGTATGTGTTGAATACGGTTAGAATCAAATTGCAGCCCTGTCTAACTCCACGTCTTTGTGGGTAGAACTCTGTTCTTTTATTGTCTTTTATTCTTTTATTTTTACTCCGCACCTGTTGTCTGAATACATGGATTTAATTATGTCATACATTTTGCCAGATTGGAGCATTTTGTAATATAGACCATTGTGCCAAATAGAGTCGAAAGCTTTTTTAAAACCAACAAAACACGCATAGACTTTGCCTTTGTGTTTGTGCTGGTATACTGGGGTGTGTAAAGTGTAAATGTGGTCGGTAGTGCGGTGGTTGGGTAGAAACCCAATCTTACTCAAGACGTTGTGCTCAGTGAGAAAGGCTTGTATCTGGGCATCAAGTTCTTCCCCAGATTACTGTTCACACAGACCTCTGTAATTATTGGGGTAAAATTTGTTTCCACTTTTGTATAGTGGTTATATTAAACCCTTATTCCATTCATTCTGGGAAATAACCGGCTTTGCAGGACCTTCTGCATTACAGTAGGGCTGAGCTTCAGCATTTCTGTTCTAATGTTGTCTAAGCCACATGCTTTTCTGGGTTTTAGCTTGTTTATTGCGTCTGTCAGTTCTGGGGTAATCTGATGGTCTAAATCAGTGGTCACGAACTCAATTCCTGGAGATCTACCCTCCTGCAGGTTTCATCTCAGACAGTTCTCTGGTTGGAGAGCTGTCTGAGTAGTTTTCTTTTCATTTTGCACTCCTTATCAAACCAGATTTTGTCCCTATTTTTTTGTTTAGCTCTTTTAATAATAATAATAATAATAATAATAATAATAATAATAATAATAATAATAATAATCATCATCATCATCATTCGTTACATTTATACAGCGCTTTTCTAGACACTCAAAACACTTTACATAGTATGGGGGGACAACTCCTCAAACAACACCAGTCTATAGCCTCCACCTGGATGATGCTTTTGTTTGTATGGAGAAGATAATCTGCACATTTTTACAGATTTCATTTATTTGTCCTTTTATTTGTTTTTAATCAATTTTGTTAGTCTTGAAAGGTGTTAGATGGAATTTGCTGATCTTTTTGGAGCTAACTGCACTAAGAAATTCAGATTCACTTTAGGAATCTGATCCTGGGTTAAGATTGAACAGATTGCTGGGCTCATGGTCTGGGCTTTATTTAGGAACACATCAATTTGATGGTGATTTGACAAGGAGGTCTGTGGGCTGACAGTGAGCACGTATGGAGGCGGCGTCTATGTCTGTAATGGCACAGTCAACTATACTAACCCCAAGAGGGGAGAATACACACACACACACACACACACACACACACACACACACACACACACACACACACAAAATAGTGAAACTATAGTGTTTGTGTGATTTAAATGTGGATTAATCCCATGTCTTTTGACAGAAATAAAAGTGTGAGTGTAAATAAAGACTGAAACGTTGCTCTAAAGCCGTAAACACATTCACTTTCCCCCAGTGTGTGTTTCTGTAATACAGATTTGAGGCTGCGATGCAGCTCCAGGACCATTAGGGGAAATCGATAGGAATCTTCAGGGAATTCTGTGATGTGGAGATAAAATACCGAGTCGCGCCACAAACACAAACCAGCACATGGCTGAGGGATGATGGACTCACTGCAGTCTGACCCTAAGTGCTTTCTGTCTTAGTGTGTGTGTGTGTGTGTGTGTGTGTGTGTGTGTGTGTGTGTGTGTCGGGGGGATGTGGTGTATGACAGGGCTGAACTGGAGAAGCTTAATGACATTACTGACTCTGCAGAGCTGAGAAGAGGAAAAACATTTGAACATGACTGAGACTCAACATGGATGAAGACAGGAACAGTAGAGGACGTCATAATGGATCAGGTGTATGTGGGAAATCATGCTGTGTGTGTGTGTGTGTGTGTGTGTGTGTGTGTGTGTGTGTGTGTGTATACCACAGGAACCAACTATCAACACCCTAACAACCACGTGGGACACCATAGAAATCACGTATTATACAAATGTGAGTTAATTTGCATAATATGTGAAACATTCTAGGATTTTTGTCCTATCTTCACAAAGTTGGTGTCAAATGACTCAGGAGAGCTTCTTTCTCCCTTAAGGAACTACAAAAAGACTTGCAAACAATATGGCCACCACATGCCAATTAATTCTAAAGAGGCGGAGCCTATTTTACTCAAACATATGTACCATTTGATTCTTTGCATGGATTTGAGTGAAACTTGGACGGCCAGTTCAGCACACAGTTCCGAGGACGTCTGCAGGGTTTGGAGAGTGGTCATAAATAGGGGGCGTGGCTACATTCTGATGGGTTCACCTGGGTTACCATAGCAACTGCTTAGCAACAACCTAGCAACCACCTGGGATACCATAGAAACTGCCTAGTGACACCCTAGCAACCATGTGGGATACCCTAGCAACAGCCTAGCAACCACATGGAATACCAGAACAACCACATATCTACACCCTAGCAACCAACTGAAATACAATAACAACTGCCAAGCAACACCTTCCAAGTACTTGGAATACCATAGCAACACCCTAGCAACACATTAGCAACAACAGGAACTGCACTCTTCAGAAAATTTACTTTTCTGGTTAAAGTTGTGTCTCTGCATACACTCACACACACACACTCACACACACTCACACACACACATTCTCACACACACACTCTCACACACACTCACACAGACACACACTCACACACACACACACACACACACACACACACACACACACACACACAGACTCACACACACTCACACACACTCACACACACTCAGACTAATCTATTAATGTCCGAGTGTTAAACAGGGAAATCTGTGTGAGTGAGAAGTGCGTGGATGAAACTCAGAGATGAATAAGAGCTATGTTTATTGAGGTCATACTGAAGTGTGTCATTAGCAGAAGAAACGTGCTCTGGGTTCTTGGGTCTTCAGTGTGGTTCTCTGTGGTTCTACTCTGTGGAAGTCTCTCTACATGTAATGGACATTTAATGACTTAATAAATATGGTATCAGACTGTGTGTGTGTGTGTGTGTGTGTGTGTGTGTGTGTGTGTGTGTGTGTGTGTGTGTGTGTGTGTGTGTGTGCGCACGTATATGTGTAGAGGAAATCCCAGAACACAGAGAAACACATTTCTGAGTAAGATCTCGTCGTGTGTGTAGAGGTTATTGTTGTTGCAGATTATACTGATGGAATTTTTTCACGATGTGTTTCAGAACGTCATCGCTTCTCCAGCACCGCTTCCTGTGTGTAACGTCTCTGACCGTGAAGTGAAACTGGGGGAATTTTGGGTGTCTTTAGAGCCCACACCCAGTCCTGTGCTCTCTCAGGTTTATGTAATAACAACATTATGGGTGTTGAATATCGCAGTAGAACTGATTGTTCGATATAAACACTAATTAAACAGAATTGTGAATCGTTTCGATCTGCTTCATGTCTCAGATAGATTAAATATAAAACATTAAAGACTTTGGTTTTATTTAAGATTCTAACTTTTGGGAAAATAAACTCTGGATGAATTCTGTAACAGAGTGTGTGATAGCGTGTGTCTCCATGTCGGATTATATGATCAAGATCCTCTAACGATGGACCTGCGATTAAAGAAAACATCCATGTTCTGCTCACGTCATCAATCTGGAAATCAGCTGGTGTAGAAAACAGGCTTCGCACAAACACACACACACACACACACACACACACACACACACACACACACACACACACACATTCTTCACAGTGAGCGATGGATCTATATTTAGGGTCCATTTGTGACAAAACTTTATTTCTGTATAAATTAACTTGAACTTTTGTGACCTGCTCCTTGTTGATCCACCACAAGGCTGGCAGAGTGATAAGGATTCTCACTCTCATTGCTCCTTTCTCAAAAAAAATAAAAAAATCTTAAACTCAGTAAACTCAAACATATAAAGTAAAGATAACAACAATAACCGATCTCTGAACCAGTTTTGTTCTTTATAAATGATTAATAATATATATTTATGTGTCTTAACCAGTGATGTTGCTCTGTTTGATCCTATATAACTACAGTCACAAAGGAACTCTCTCTCTCTCTCTCTCTCTCTCTCTCTCTCTCTCTCTCTCTCTCTCTCTCTCTCTCTCTCTCTCTCTCATTTCTTCATTCTCTTCTCTTTTCTATAACCACTTCTCTCTTGAATGTCTTCAGAAAAAAAAATATTATCTGTCTAATATTTACTGGAAGCTTCTCTTCTGCCTTGGAATAAACACTGACTTGTGCTTTTTATTTAAGTGCCTCATTTGTGACACCAGTGAGTTAATGAGGAGTTCATGAGGAGTTTTTTCTGTCCATTAGTCTTGTTTCTCCATCGCTGCCACTGTATCTGTCGCTGTCTCAAGACACTGAGGTGGATTTTAGGCGAGTGGCACAGGAGCCTCACACACTGATTTCAGCCCTGATTTATTTTAGTACATCTGCTTTTTTATCTGTGAATAAAGTCGGGCTGAACATCGCACAGCGTAAAGCTGACTAGTTGTAAAAATAGATTGTTATAGAGATATACAGAGAAAAACAGGAATAAACTGCAAATGTGGAACGCCACTGGGTGGTGAATTAAACGAATCAAATTGAATCATATGCAGTGATTCAGTTCAATCACAACATTAAATTTGTAAAATGAGTCTTAATGTTCATCTCTCTCTCTCTCTCTCTCTCACACACACACACACACACACACACACACACGAACACATACTGTAATATCTGATCTGAGATCTTAAATTCAGTACACATTCCTATATGTCCTCAGTGCTGTATTAAAGATGAGTAAAGTGAAACATCTGACCTGTGTGTGTGCATCAGGACGAGACGTCACGTTCACCGCGTCCATCTCACGCTCGCCCCGTCCAGTCGCAGCTCAGTGTCTGTGTTCCAGTCCAGTTCAGTTCAGTTCAGAAAGAGAACCACAGCATTGCTGATAGTCCAGCTTTACACACACACACACACACACACACACACACACACACACACACACAGTCTCAGGCTCCTGAGTAACAGTAGATGAAGTGGATTTCTCTCCTCCTCCCTTCTGACTGAAATGTGATGAAGTAAAAGAACAAGAGTCGAGAAACACAGACAGAAATGTCACAGCACATACAGCCTCTAAACGGAAAACACACACACGCACACACACACACATACACACACACACACACACACGCACACACACATGCTGCTTCAGCGCTGCTGCTGTTACGTATACCACATCTGCACAATCTAACCACACGGCACGTTTGTGTTCCTGTGTGTTCCTGTGTGTTTGTGTGTGTGTGTGTGTGTGTGTGTGTGGTTGGGGTGTGGGGTGTGGGGTGTATTCACCATCTCATATTCCATTAAACCTCTTCTACAGCGTACGGGGGAAATTATTTAGAAATTATTTCGAAAATAAGGGGATTTTGACATTTTGAATCTTGGGGGAAATTACTCAGAAATGATTTTGAATTTATTTATAGCCACATCCACTGCTGAGGGTTCAGGTGATACTACATTTATTAACCAGCTAAAATACATTTTGTGACCCAAGGCTAAGTAAAAGCGGAGGCTGTCCCTAAGATGATGATTTTGTATACAGTATTCTATAAATAATATAATCTATAATCAATAATGAAATCTACACAAATTCCAAAAGGACAGGAAAACAAGCAATGACCACACACACACACACACACACACACACACACACACACACACACACACACACACACACACGCACCCAGGACAGTGTCAGATACAGTTTAGCTAATAATCACTGGAAATCACAGACGTTTTATTCAGTACTTAAGTTTCAGAAGTACACAAAAGGAAGGAATGGAAACTCAGCACTTATGCTATTGCTTATGCTAATGTTAGCATTTCTGCTGCTGTTAGCGTCTGGCTCGTAGCTAACACTGCTAACTCGACAATATTCAGTTCATTTAAGAGTTTTATTATCTCATCCGTTTGAATGTGTTTTTCTTGCTACAGTTTCAGTTATGGACATCGCTCTCAAATGTAAAGGGCTAAAATCATTTATATGAAATATTTTATGTATAACATATCACTAAACAAACACTAAACAGATGTTATTTGCATTTTGTCCAACATTGATGGGTTAAATATACAAGTGATAATCTGTGGTATTCAATTTGTGCCAAAAGTATTGGACGTAACTTTTCACAAAATGAACACAAATATACCGTGAGAGAAGAAAAACTCTCTGAAACTGAACACAGGGACCTCAGAGGTGAAAATGTCACCTGGTCTTCAAATAAACAACGTTCTTTGTTAACAGTTTTCTAAGCTTCACTAATCATGGTGTGTGAACGCACTGCCAGAGTTTTCATTCACACTTTTAAACTTTTCGCCATTCTAACACAAACCTCATGCGTGGGCGGGGCTTAACAGCGCTTTACTCTCATTGGCTAGTGAGATTTTCCGAGTGTTTTTCTTCTTTCTCATTGTATATTTTTGTTTGTTTCTTGAAGAGTTACATTCGATACTTTTGGGACAAATTTACTTCCATAATAATTCAGAGTTGTAACACTTGTTACAGTGGTTTCAGGTATGAAAACTACCACTTGCATGATCCTCTACCTACAGGCTTGTTTAAGTCCAGCAGTGCTCAAAATAATGAATAAATCCTTGAGTTCTGGTACTGTTCCAGCTGCATTAACAATAGCTGCTGTTACCCCTGTACTGAAGAAGCAAAACTTAGACTTAGACAGCTTAAATAGCTACTGTCCTATATCAAATCTTCCCTTCCTGGCAAAAAATGTAGAACATGTTGTTGCTTTACAGTTGCATAACCATCTTTCTGTCAATAATCTTTTTGAGCCGTTGCAGTCTGGTTTTCGAAAATGTCATAGCACTGAACCAGCCTTGTTTCTGATGCTGGATCTCCTTCTATTCTTATTCTCTTAGACATTAGTGACACGTTTGACACTGTGGACCCTGATCTTTTACTTACTCGCCTTTTTTGGTATTTCTGGCACTGTTTTAAACTGGTTTAGATCTTACTTGGCTGGACGCAGACAGTTTGTTGCTATAGGGGAATACAGGTCTGATATTGCACCAGTGTTTACCGGTGTCGCTCAGGGCTCAATTTTAGGACCCTTACTTTTCAGTCTTTACTTATTCCAGCTTTTAAGATCTCTTGGTATTAAGTATAATTTTTTATACTGATGATGCTCATATTCATTGCAAACGTGATGAAAGTGAAGCTGTCTCATTTTTCACTAAATGCATTTCTGAGATAAAGTCATGGATGGCTAACAATTTTCTTTGTTTAAATGATGATAAGACTGAGGTTATGCTTATAGGCTCTCCACACCAGCTTCACAAGGCTGGTCATACACCTTTTATCATTGATGGTCCTGTATTTTAGTTTCAGAAAAAAAATTAGGAATCTAGGAGTGATCTTTGATTCTTCATTGTCATTCGACCCCATGTACAAAATGTAGTAAAGACTTAATTTTTTTTTTGTCTTAGAGATATTGCAAAGTTGTGTCCCATGCTATCCTTCTCAATGTTAAAAAAGTTAATTAACATATTTGTTTTTTCCCACATTGATTATTATAATGCATTACTTGCTGGGGTTTCTTAGCATATCTTAAGTAAGCTGCAGCATGTTCAAAATCCTGCAGCTAGAATTTTAACTAGAACCAGAACAAAAGATCATGTTACTCCCATTTTGAAATTATTGCACTGGCTTCTGGTCAAATTTCGAGTCGATTTTAAAGTTTTTATGCTTACATGTATAAGGCACTACATGGACTGGCTCCGGAGTATTTATCTCAGCTTTTAACACCATAAACCCCAAACCGTAATCTTCGCTCTTCTCAGCATGGTCTTTTGGTTGTCCATCAAACACGTTAATGTTCTATGGGTGATAGGGATTTTTTCTATATATGCACCCAGGATGTGGAACCAGCTAAAATTTGTGAAGCACAGTCACTTGGAATTTTTAAATCATATTTGAAAACATATTTTTTTTTAGGTTGTCTTATTGTTGATTGTGGTATTCATCGCTGATTTGTTGTTTGTTTTATTCTGTGATGTATTTCTACTATGTAAAACGCTTTAAAGGCGCTATACAAAATAAAGTTTTATTAAGGTCCAATGTTAAAAGCGTTATACGAATAAAACTGAATTGAAATTATTTAAATTGAATCATAACGAGAAGCTGCACTTCCAGGCGAGACAAACGAAGAGCTCACTGTCCAATTAACACTCCCATTCACTCCCAGTGAAGCCGTTGTTTCCGGGCGTGGCCCAGAATGATGTAGTAAACGCCTGTTGTCCAATGAGAGATAATCTTTAGTCCCATTAAAACACTGTGTACACAAACATGTAATAAACAACCAGAGACACACAGCACAGGCTTCACTGGGTGTGTATCGTGCAGACTGCGCTGTTCACAGAAACAATTTGAGTTTAATTAACACACACACACACACACACACACACACACACACACACACACACACACACACACAGATTCTGCGTCAGTCTTTAGTTTGAAGATGATCAGAGAGACAGACAGGGAGTGAGACAGCTGTGTGTGTGTTGCATGGTGTTTGTGTAGGTGATGAGCGCCTCCTAGTGCTCACATTGTGTTACTGCCTCACTGATTTACTGCAGAACATTTAGAGAGAGAGAGAGTTGTTTTGTCTTGTTCTGTTTTTTTTCTTCACTAGTTCATCTTATCATTTGTTCTCTGTTCAGATTTTATTCTTTGCCCAATGCTTTGGCAATACACTGTACACTATGTCATGCCAATAAAGCTCATTTGAATTGAATTGAGAGAGAGAGAGAGAAAGAGAGAGAGAGAGAGAGAGAATACTTTATTGATCCCCAAGGGGAAATTTGGTGGAATTTATACACACTCAGAGGTGGAAAGTACCGAACTACGTGTACTCTCCCGACACTACTGGAGTACATGGTTCACTGTAATGATACGTTGAGTTTTTTAAAATAAAATATTCAGATTAACTACACTGATTTTTATTACAGTTACAGAGTAAAAACATTATTAATTTAACCTCAACACAGAATGTGTGAATTTTCCTTCCATCCATTTTCTGTAGTGTTTATCCACAGGGTCGCAGAGAGCCTGGAGCGTATCCCAGGGGACTCGGGGAACGAGTCAGGGGCCAACCCATCACAGGGCACACACACACACACACACACACACACACACACACACACACACTCTCTCTCTCTCTCTCTCTCTCTCTCTCTCTCTCTCGTTCTCTCTCTCTCGCTCCTCTCACTCAGCTCAGTACCTGGTCACATCAGACCCAGTGTCCTGATCATACCGTGTGTCTAATGGAGGACAGAACTGTGACAGAACTATTTCAGCCAGCACTAAACACGCAGTCAGAGTGTTGAGTCTGTGGTGTTTAGTCCACATGTCTGAGCTGAGTCATGTCACTGTGGTTTAATAAACTGAAATAAATCTTGAAACACTTCTGCTTTATCACAGAGATGTGCTGATACACTGCTGAGCAGAAATTTATTGTCAGAGAGGAAGATCAGCTATAACTTTAAAACCACCTGCCTAATATTGTGTAGGGTCCCCTTGTGCCACCTAAACAGCTTTGACCCGTTGAGGCATGGACTCCACAAGACCTCTGAAGGTGTGCTGTGGTATCTGGCACCAAGACGTTAGCAACAGATCCTTTAAGTCCTGTAAGTTGTGAGGTGGGGCCTCCATGGATCAGACTTGTTTGTCCAGAACATCCCACAGATGCTCGATTGAGTCAACACCTTGAACTCTTTGTCTCTTGCAGTGTGTCAGGGTGCATTATCCTGCTGAAAGAGGCCACTGCCATTAGGGAACACCGTTGCCATGAAGGGGTGTACTTGGTCTGCAGCAGTGTTTAGGTATGTGGTACGTGTCACAGTAACATCCACATGAATGCCAGGACCCAAGGTTTCCCAGCAGAACATTGCACAGAGCATCACACTTCCTCCACCGGCTTGCCTTCTTCCCATAGTGCATCCTGGTGCCATCTCTTCCCCAGGTAAGCGACGCACACGCACCCGGCCAGGCCACCTTCTTCCTTTGCTCCTTGGTCCAGTTCTGATGCTCACGTGCCCATTGTAGGAGCTTTCGGTGGTGGACAGGGGTCAACATGGGCACTCTGACCGGTCTGCAGCTACGCAGCTCCATACCCTGTTTTGGAGATGCTCTGACCCAGTCGTCTACCCAACCAGAATAGCCAGGAACCTTGGGGTGACTTTCAATGACAACTTGACCTTTACAGACCACATTTCAACAACTGCATGGTCCTGTAAGTTCATTCTGTACATCATCAATAAAATCAGACCCTATCTCACTGAACAGGTTAGACAGCCACTAGTCCAGAGCTACTTATACCGCTACTCTGCACACTTCGCTTCTCTAGAACTCAATTAAAATTCTTGTACAGTAGCACTACTGCATTTTTCTCCATTTGATATATCACTTTGCCTGTATTTCAACATTTGTAAGTCCTTTGGATAAAAGCATCTGCTAAATAAATAAATGTAAATGTAAATGTCTAGCCATCACAATTTGGCCCTTGTCAAAGTTGCTCAGATCCTTACACTTGCCCATTTTTCCTGCTTCCAACACATCAGCTTCGAGAACTGACTGTTCACTTGCTGTCTAATATATCCCACCCCTCGACAGGTGCCACTGTAACGAGATAATTAATGTTATTCACTTCACTTGTCAGTGGTTTTAATGTTATGGCTGATCGGTGTATATACATTTTAATATACAGTGTCTATTAAATATACTGTTAAATATATTTATCTCAATGCTACTACAGCATGTATACAAAAATATACTGTATATGTGATATAGAATATATCAGATTCTCTTATTTATATGTTACAGACTCTTACATTATGGCTGTAAGTTTGTAGAATGTGATGAGTTTATAGTGTAGTAACGATGGAGGGAATCATTCAGACTGCAGCCTGTGTTTATTTATAGCTTATCATTAATACAGGGAACAGAGTGATTTTCTCTTGTACTCATCTCATCTGCAGAGCAGTTCGTACGGTGCAGAGTTTCACTTCCCAATCCGTTCTCAGGTCACTCAGTATCACATCGCCCTTTGTGCTGTATTTATTTTACTAGAGTTCACTTTACTCGACTGTTAGCTCGAAGAAGCAAAATTCAGCTCAGAGAAATGTCAGGTTTTTAATGCATAAAAACACATTTCACTCATTGTGCTTAAATGTACTATATATATATATATATATATATATATATATATATATATATATATATATATATATATATATATATATATATATATATATATATATACTATGTATATATACTATATACAATACAGTCATAGGCATGTGTAAAGAAATTCTGTAAAGCAATGATGCCATTAAAAATTTAAATAAATGCTGTCTACATAAAAAAAAAAAAAACTTTAGAAAGAGCAGTAAATAGTAATAAAATAAATAATAAAGACAAAATTGTTAGTGGTTGAGTTTTACTGAGCATGTTGGAGAAGCTGCTGCGGTTCTTCTGGAGACTGTTGCACTCACTTCTGTTTCTGAAGGTAAAACCTGTGTCAGCTTTACTGACATACATACATTAATTTTTTAAAAAGTAATATTTATTTTTTTAACTGACTCAATAATGTAGAACTCATAAAATAAACATCTAAAACAAAATTTGTATTAAAAAGTATTAGGGTGCCTAAGACTTTTGCACAGTATTGTATACATACTGTATACTGAGTTGTGTTGGACTGTATTTTTGAATATCTAATTTTTAATGAATATCTAATAAATATGCACGAATACAAGAAATGCTTTGAAATCAGCAAAACATATGATCATAATATTACCTCACCAATTTCATCTTCACATATATGATTATGTACTGATTATGACTGTACTCTGCTCCAGGGGCCATATCATGTCTGACCCTGTGCTCTGACCCTGTGCTCTGACCCTGTGCTCTGACCCCGACTTCCTAACAAGCTGGGATATGTGAAGAAAACAATTTCACTGTGCTGTAATGTACATGTGACAAATAAAGGCTTCTTCTTCTTCTTCTTCTTCTTCTTCTTCTTCTTCTTCTGTTTAAGGGTTAAAAAGAATGATTTTCTTCTAAACTGCTATAAGTGGACTACATTTTCTACCTTTCCTACATTTTATAAAAGTTAAACTAACATATAGAAGTTGCATTAATAGAATGTTTCAGAATCACACAGTAATGTTGGCTTTATTATCGCTTAAACTGTAACTGGGTGGAAATAAATGTGTGTGTGTGTGTGTGTGTGTGTGTGTGTGTGTATGTATGTGTATGTATGTGCTAGAGACCGTATTAATTTTTAAAATGATAAATTTGCATAATAGCCTGGCCCAGCCTCGCATGTGTGAGCTGCCGGTCGCAGTGGCTCCTCCCTCCTCATTATAATATTCAAACATGTTTTAGCCCCGCCCCCTAAAGTACCTTCGTTCCTACTCCATTTTTTCTCTGACGGAGCGGACGCACTCTGAGCCGGAGTTCTGTCAGGCAGTGCGGTGATCCACACACAGCTTCGAG
This sequence comes from Cranoglanis bouderius, assembly GCA_023630585.1. Lineage (NCBI taxonomy): Eukaryota > Metazoa > Chordata > Actinopteri > Siluriformes > Cranoglanididae > Cranoglanis > Cranoglanis bouderius. Next base: position 10,074,234 of record CM042570.1, read on the forward strand.
ATAACTGCTAAATATTTGCCGTTTTCGTTTGGTTTTTGCTTTTCAGTTTCGTATAGAAACAACGATTCCTCAGTTTCAGTTTGGTTGAGATGGTAGATTATCACACCGTGAATAATCCATCCCAATATTCAGGCCAGCAGAGCTACATGGAGCAGGAGAACGATTGGGACCGAGACTTGCTGCTCGACCCGGCCTGGGAGAAGCAGCAGAGGAAGGTGAGCGGAAATCCGGAAGCAGGGATTTAGGAAACTTCGGGGATTGGGTTTGGGCCTGCGCGTCTCAATATCATGCATTAGACCAACATTAAATTAGAGCAGGATGATAGTTAATGTGTTGTTTTTATTTTGACAGATTAAAACGGTCAGCGTGTTTTTTTTTTGTTTTTTTTTTTAATTTAAGGTTGTGTGAGAGCCCCCCCCTTTTTTTTTCTTGGTGTGTCGTAAGCTAACAGGCTAGCAGGAAAAGTTGTGCAAAACAGGCCGTTTGTGGTTGTGTTCCTTCCCTGGTTTAGGACGGTTTAACACGGTTTAACGATTTACACACCAGGTTAACTCAGTTTAATGTGGAACTGTGTCATGATAACGTTAGAGATGTGCGAAAACTGTAAAAATCTGATTTTGTTGTGAGACGCGTATATAAAACACAGCTCCCTCTGTTCCGCTCATCCATTTTCATGGCCCGAGCGCTACATTATTCACTCTTAACATAAATTATTTGGGTTTTTATCGACACTGTGGCCGGTTGGGTTGTTTTTCCGGACCTTTGGG
>CM042570.1:10087500-10132500 GCA_023630585.1 Cranoglanis bouderius
GTGACTCAGGAGTGTAACGGAGCGTTAATAACCTTTGTGTGTGTGTGTGTGTGTGTGTGTGTGGGGAAGTGGAAGTGTGTTATGGTCTGTTAATGCTGCTGAAACAAGGAAGTCTGTGGTCAGTATGGCTTCTGTCATTTCCTCATTAAGGGGTGTGTGTGTGTGTGTGTGTGTGTGTGTGTGTGTGTGTGTGTGTGTGTGTGTGTGTGTGTGTGTGTGTGTGTGTGAGAGAGAGAGATTCAGAGTGCCATATGTGCCAGTGAGTATATGCAGCTGTGTGAGAAAACTGCACTATCAGGTGTGTGTGTGTGTGTGTGTGTGTGTGTGTGTGTGTGTGTGAGATTCAGAGTGCACTCTGCCATATGTGCCATATGCAGCTGTGTGAGAAAACTGCAGGTGTGTGTGTGTGTGTGTGTGTGTGTGTGTGTGTGTGTGTGTGTGTGTGTGTGTTTCTATATTGAGAAATGTCAGTGTTGTAATTTCAGAGCTTTTCGTAAATCCTGACTTTCATTAGACAGAGTTGTTTTGAATCAATTCTCAGATGGGCGGAGTAATTGGGGAGTGTGGGCGGGGAGCTGGGGGGGAGGCGGAGTCAGTCAGTTCACTGAACGGAAAGTTCCGGGTGCGACGAGGGAAACTTTATTGTTTACGCTTCAATCGTATTACTCTGAATTAAACTATATTAATCTGAATTAGATTAAACCCACGTCATCATCAAAGCATTTCCGTGCGCACAATCAGACACACAGACACGCCTCCTAGCCAACCAATCAGCGTTTCTCTCTGCGTGCTGCTTTTACCCATGATCCCCTGCTGTACATCCCAACACTAATACACTCTAATACAGAAATATACACCAGACCTTACAGACAGCGCTCTCGCACCTGTTCACACACAGTACTCTGTACCTGTTAGTGTGATTATGACCTCACAGGTCATAACTGCAGTGAGAGAGCGTGCGTGTGCGCGTGTATGCGTGTGTGTGCGTGTGTGTTACTGTGTTTATGAGTACAGCCGTGACACATCGCTCTGATTGTACATGATGTCGTGCACTTCCTTTGTGCTGACAATGTATTCTTTACCCATAATGCACTGGTGAGTAAACATAGCCATACGCGCGCACACACACACACACACACACTCACACACACACACACACTCACACACACACACCTAACACACAGTGTTTATTTAATCTCCATGAATCATTCATTGTGTCACTGCTAACAGATAGGGACACTTAAAAGTGCGCACTACATCCTGACCTTAGTGCTACATACCTGTATTAGTCACCAGGGCACGTGTGTGTGTGTGTGTGTGTGTGTGTGTGTGTGTGTGTGAGAGAGAGAGAGAGAGAGAGAGAGAGAGAACGAACGAACTGATAATAGGGTGTGATACACCTTTCACATGGTAATAAGTTCTCGGTTTCATACAACCTCACTTTAATCTCTGTCTCTCACACACACACTCATACACACACAGACACACACACAAGCCTGACTGGATCAGAACTTGGAACTGTGTGTGTGTGTGTGCTGTCCCTTATCTCCTCTACAGGAAGTGACAGAGAGAGAGAGACGGCGCCTGTGTTTTCTCTCACTCACTGGCTATTTCACTGTGGAGGGGCCACATTCCACTGTTTTACACACACACACACACACACACACACACACCCTTGAAGTTGATTTAACTTGTGTGTATGTGTGTTCTTGCAGGGTGGGTGTTGGGTGAAAGGTGTGCCCTCTTTGATCACATGTTTTTTGGTGTGTGTGTGTGTGTGTGTGTGTGTGTGTGTGTGTTGCATCATGGTTGCTGATCTTTGTTGCCTTATAAGGGAAAAGTGTGTGAGCAGTGGAGAAAGGAAGTGGCAGTTTGTGACAATGTGGAGGAGTAAACCAGCCCGACTCGCTCAGTCACACACACACACACACACACACACACACACACACACACAAACACAGAGAGAAACTGTCTCACTCTCTCACTGTTACTCAGTGGACCATAGACATGTAAATGAGTTTCTGTAATGATCAGTATTGTGCAAATTATTGATGATATAAAGAGAGTTACCTGGCTTGTGTGTGTGTGTGTATATGTGTGTGTGTGTATGTGTGTGTGTGTGTGGGTTCTGATCCCCCCTGCTTGTTTACACACAGCTTCAGTTCTCCTGGATTTTATTTAATCCCCACTAACACACTGATTTGCGTAAACTATACAGTAAACTCTACAGTGATTGGCTGCTGCTGATCATTAGGCCACGCCCACTTCAGACAAACCTGCAGCTCTACAACACAACAGGACCTGTAGGTACCCCAGGGGGCGGGGCTTGCAGCACTGTCAGACACAGATTGGTCATGCATTTACACAATATGCAACATTTTATAGTGTAGACACACACACACACACACACACACAGCATTTCAGAAATCTGGTTATGTAGCTATTGGAAGGTGTGGCTCTGATCTAATCTATGATCTAATCTATGATCTGATGATGTCACGCTCGTGTCACTCTGCACCAGTTGATGAGAAATGAACCAGAACCCAGAGTTCCATTAGTTCCTGTTTGGCCCGGTTCTGTGTAAGTTCTGGAGTATGGTGTGAAATGGCCGTGTTATAATCTCTCAGTACAGCACCCGCAGTAACCCCGCAGTCTGACCCGAGGAGAACCCGGTTCCGCTTTCTGATCTCGCTGCTTCTTGGGGTCTTTCTAACGGTTTCCTCCTGGTGTTCTTAGGGACGTTCTCCTCACCACCCAACACATCTGTCCATGTTACTGTAATCTACACCCGTGTGCTTAGCTGCGTTACCATAACAACCAGAAGAGTGTGTGTACGTGTGTGTGTGTACGTGTGTGTGTGTACGTGTGTGTGTGTACGTGTGTGTACGTGTGTGTGTACGTGTGTGTGTACGTGTGTGTGTACGTGTGTGTGTACGTGTGTGTGTACGTGTGTGTGTGCGAGCGCGCCGTCAGAGTTCGGGTGTGATTAACACGTCTGAAATGAAGTCCGTCCCAGCAAAACGTCCAGAGTGAGGAGGTGAGAAGGAGAATTAACACTCCACATTGTTCTGCTTATTGTCTCATCTTTATAAAAACACACACACAAACGTACACACTACACAAACGTACACACTACACAAACGTACACACTACACAAACGTACACACTACACACACGTACACGAACGTACACACTGCACACACGTACACGAACGTACACACTACACACACGTACACGAACGTACACACTGCACACACGTACACGAACGTACACACTGCACACACGTACACGAACGTACACACTGCACACACGTACTCGAACGTACACACTGCACACACGTACACACTACACGAACGTACACACTACACGAACGTACACACTACACGAACGTACACGAACGTACACACTACACGAACGTACACGAACGTACACGAACGTACACGAACGTACACGAACGTACACGAACGTACACGAACGTACACACTACACGAACGTACACGAACGTACACACTACACGAACGTACACGAACGTACACACTACACGAACGTACACGAACGTACACACTACACGAACGTACACGAACGTACACACACTACACATGTACACATGGTTCTTTGTGGCAGCCATGTTGTCATGTTGTTCGATGTCTATCATAACACAAACGTTTATCAGATTATTAATCGGACGCTGTGGGAGACTTCACTGTGTATCTCTCTTTAGGGTTCTGATGAGACTGTGTGTGTGTGGGAGGAAGTGCACTTCAGCTGAGTCGACTTGTTCACACATACGCACACACACACCCGAGAGTTCAGAGGTGTGATGAGTTCTCAGAATAATTGTGCTGCATTTTTCCGTTGGTGTGTGTGTGTGTGTGTATATGTGTGTGTGTTAGATGTGTGGTTCTCTGAGTCAGCGTGAACTCTGGAGTCTTAAACCACTAACACGTGTGTACGTGACCCCCAGCGCTGGGTTCTTTTAGTTTCACACGGCGGTTCGGGACGGCACCGAGTACGAGACATAAAGGTCACAGTGCACTGTGGAGAACCCGGTGCACTAACACAGAGACGTGTGTATTATGGAGCAGCATTGTGTTCATTTCCTGTGGAACGTCCTGCTTTGACACACCCTCACCTCTAAAACAGGAAGTGCAGGTCACCTGACTGAGAGGTGTGGTGTGTGGGTTGGGGTGTGAACAGGAAGTGTAGCTCACCTTCACTTTGAAGTGATGAGAGTTCAGAGTGTTCAGTAGCTGAAGCTCGTGTTAATAAGGTTAAAGTTAACACAGCTGGATTAGTGGAACGTTAAGGAACACACTTTAGGGTATAGTTAGGTGTGTGTAGCGTGTGTGTGTGTAGCGTGCGCGTGTGTGGCGCGTGTGTTGTGTGTGTAGTGCGTGTTTGTGTGTGTGTGTGTGTGAGAGACTGCAGGTGATCAGTGTGAGGTTCAGAGTGCTGTGTTAATTAAAGCCTGCGGATGCTGCGCTGTTATTAATCTGAACTCTGTCGAATGTGTCTCACCACACACACACTCACACTCTCACACACATGCTCATACACACACACACACGCTCACACATGCTCATACTCACACACTTTCACTGGTGTGTCTGTTTCAGGGCTGTATTTATTTATACTGTGTGGGTGTCTCACTCATGTCGGTGATTAAAAATAATTTTGCAGGTTAATGTTGATAGGCACACACTCACACACACACTCACACTAATAGAGCTAGCATCATTAGTGGGATTAGCTTTCCTCTGAGGATTCTTATCTCTCTCTTTCTGTCAAGTCAAAGTCTAAAGGTTGCTTCATTGGCACCACAAATATTAACATTTGTGTTGCTGAAGCTTGGATACGGACAAATTAGAAAACTACAGAAATAAATTAATAGAAACAAATGTATTAGAATGTATTGTATCTCTCTCTCTCTCTCTCTCTCTCTCTCAGTAGAGTAATGTCTCTTGACCTGATCTGTAGATAATCAGGATAAACTGGTGTTAGTGTGTCAGTGTGTAATGTGATGACAGCACTGGGAATGACTATATTTGGAACTGTATATCACTGTTGTGTGTGTGTGTGTGTGTGTTTGGTCAGTGAGGGTGAAACTGGAGCCTTTCAGAGTCGCACAATGAAAGGAAGCTGCATAAACACATCAACAAAATAACGCTGCATTCCACAGAGAGACAGGAAATCTAAAAACACACACACACACCCCACACCCCTTTCCTCTCCACACAAACACGGCTGTAGTACAGAGAACACACACTATGCATAAACTACACACAATACAACACGCGCTGTAACACAACACATTTCAGTATTTAGACTAAACTCACAACTGTGTAAAACACAGGCGTGCAGACGGACAGGCGTGCAGACGGACAGGCGTGCAGACGGACAGGCGTGCAGACGGACAGGCGTGCAGACGGACAGGCGTGCAGACGGACAGGCGTGCAGACGGACAGGCAGTGTGTATAAAACAGTTACTTTGAGCTTGTAAGATTTACCTCAGAGACCATGCAGATGCACATGCCCCGCCCCCAGTGAACCATATGAATATTAATGAGGTTAATATGAATATTAAATGAGGCGGTGTGGAGGATTTAACAGCATTTTTACAAGGACCAGAAAAATGGTGCTGGTGTGGTGCTCTCACTGACATGTTTTACACCTTCTGTGTGTGTGTGTGTGTGTGTGTGTGTGTGTGTGTGTGTGTGTGTGTGTGTGTGTGTGAGAGAGAGAGAGAGAGAGACCTATAAATCTGTGTGTAGTGAAGAGTGTTGGTCATTTTTTACTCCACACTCACATACAACCCATCTCACTCACACACACACACACACACACACACACACACAGCTATTTAAATTATGTTTGGCAGTTGAGAATTTTGTGTGTGTGTGTTACCTAGCAGGTGCTGCCACACCCTGTCATGTCGACACACTTGCTTTCAGCAAAAGTGTGTGTGAATGTTTGCTCAAAAGAGAGAGCAATAATATGTGTGTGTGTGTGTGTGTGTGCACAGAATGAGTGGGGTGTGTGTATGTAGAATGAGTGGTGTGTGTGTGTGTGTGTGTGTCTGTGTGTGTGTGAGAGAGCACATGCCTGTGTAGGGTGTGGCCAATCTGTAGTTAAACTCTGTGTTTAATATGTGACATTAGGAACTGAATTTGATCGCCGTTTACACCAGTTTACAGTGTAATGTTTAAGATTGGTCGTGTGTGTGTGTGTGTGTGTGTGTGTGGAGACTGAACACCACTCAGCTGTGATCTAATAAACACCAATTACAACACTATCACTTTACACAACTCATCACACACTGCATATTTAACATTCATTTCAATATCAATGAGATTCACCAGCTCCACTTCCTACAGTGTGTGTGTGTGTGTGTGTGTGTGTGTCACTAGTAGGTGCCTGTCATACTGGAGACTGAAGGGACTCATTCACAAAGCTCAATGAACTCTTTGTGTGTGTGTGTGTGAGGCCGTGTAATGTTTTCCTACCACGCTTTAACATCTGGTCCTTTTTTCCATTCATTTTCCTCTTAACTCCCACAATGCACTGCTGCACAGAGGCAGTGTTCATGATATAGAATTCCCATAATGCACTGGGGCACTTGAGGGAAAGTGTGTTCATGGTGCATCTGTTTTTGGAGGGTGGGGAGCGTGGGGGGATGATACTGTCTGAGGCCACTTCCTGCTCAGCCTGTAACTCCTTCCTGTATCTGATGTCACTTCCTGTGTTGCAGACCTTCACAGCATGGTGTAACTCGCACCTGCGTAAAGCTGGAACTCAGATCGAGAACATCGAGGAGGACTTCAGAGATGGCCTGAAGCTCATGCTGCTGCTCGAGGTCATCTCAGGTGAGGCTGAAGCTCCGCCCACTCCGTTTAATCTCCCATCATACAGTGCTGTGTTGGACACTCCTCCCCGTGCCTCAGCTGACCAATCAGAGTGCAGCGCTCTCTGAGCAGTGTCTAACATCCATATACAGTTCTAGGCAGGTGTGTGAAAAAATGCTGTAAAGTAAGAATACTTTCAAAAATAGACGTGTTCATAGTTTATATTTATTAATTAACAAAATACAAAGTGAGTGAACAGAAGAAAAATCTACATCAAATCATTATTTGGTGTGACCTCCTTTACCTTCAAAACAGCATCAGTTCTTCTAGGTTCACTCGCACACAGTCAGGGATTTTGTAGGCATATAGTCAGGTGTGTGATTAAACAATTATACCAAACAGGTGTCTATATTTGAAAGCATTCTTACTTTACAGCATTTTTTCACACACCTGCCTAAAACTTTTGCACAGTACTCTGTATGATGTGTAATTTGTGTTCATGAGGTGACACTTAGTGTGTGTGTGTGTGTGTGTGTGTGTGTGTGTGTGTGTGTGTGTGTGTGTGTGTGTGTGTGTGTAGGTGAGAGGTTACCCAAACCCGAGCGAGGGAAGATGAGAGTGCACAAGATCAACAACGTCAACAAAGCGCTCGACTTCATAGCCAGCAAAGGAGTCAAACTAGTGTCTATTGGAGCTGAGGGTAAACACACACACACACTCTTACAGCTGACACACACACACATTCCATGTTACTAAGACATAATAAGTACGTTTGTGTTGTTGTGTGTTGCATTTTGAGGAATGATGACTCAGAGGATGGAGGCTATAAACCCCGCCCCCTCACTGTTCTCTGCTTGTTTCTGATAGGCTGAAATAAAATAGTTGACTTCTCTACAATGTGCTGGCAAAATGTTCAGCCTCCTCTCTGTCTCGCCTAGACGCACACACACACACCAGCTTTTAAATGTTTTATTATTTATTTTATTTTAACTGCTGCTTTCATTCACCTTTATCACGAGTCGTGTTATTGTGCTAACTCACTTAGCCGTAACCGGGAAAACACGTACACACACAACACACTAAACACACGCACACACGCATACACTAAACACACACACATGCACACACACTAAACACAACAGCAGCTTCACTCATCTTAAAATGCAGTAAGATATTAAAATCGTGTGTGTGTGTGTGTGTGTGTAGAAATTGTTGATGGAAATGTGAAGATGACCCTCGGTATGATCTGGACCATCATCCTCCGCTTCGCCATCCAGGACATCTCAGTGGAGGGTAAGACTGACTCTCTCTCTCTCTCTCTCTCTCTCTCTCTCTCTCTCTCTCTCACACACACACACACACACACACACACACACACACACACACACTCTCTCTCACTCATTCTTTATCTAACTGTTCCATGGAAATCTGTAACTATACTGCAATGCAGATGGTGAGTATTTTACACACACACACACGCCACACACACTCACTCTCACACACACACACGGCTGTGTGAGATGTCCTCAGGGGAAGCAGCAAGTGGGAAAACATCTGCACTGAAAACAAGACCGATGTACAGTGTGGGTAAATTAGCCACAGGCTAGCTGCTACAGGAGCGTGCTAACAGTGCTAAGGGGTTAGCATGTGGGTGCAGGTTCTCACGTTCTCACTTTAAACTTCACTTCATCCTTACACAAGAACCGGTTTAAACCAGTTTACACTCCACTCTATGAGCGCGCACTTCACCGTGAGACATAATGAGCGCGCACTTCACCGCGAGCCCTAATGAAGTCTATATAAAGGCAGTGGTTTTGCAGAGAGATGTCCAACTGGCTTGTGTGGGTGTGATGGTCAGGTGTCCACATACTTTTGGCCTTACAGTCTGCATTTCTTTCTTGTTGTTGTTATTATTAGAAGTAGTGTGCTGTAGCACTCACTGTAGCTGTCTCACTGTAGCTGTCTCACTGTCTGTCTCTCTCTCGCTCTCTCTCTCTCTCTCTCTCTCTCTCTCTCTCTCACAGAGACCTCAGCTAAAGAGGGGTTGTTACTGTGGTGTCAGAGGAAAACGGCTCCGTACAAAAACGTCAACGTGCAGAACTTCCACATCAGGTACTGATTACTGCCCTACAACCCTACACCCTATTCCCTACAACCCTATTCATTGCACCCAACACCCTGCACCCTGCACCCAACACCCTGCACCCAACACCCTGCACCCAACACCCTGCACCCAACACCCTACTCCTTATAGGCTACGAAAGCTAAATTTATTCCTTTATGTAGGCACTAGCGGTGCATTGTGGGATTTCAGATGTGGAGACAGAACAGCAAACCCCTTGGAGTAGTGCACTATGTAGTGAACAGTTCACCCTCATCATGTGTAACTTTAATCAGTGTGCTCTGATCTCTCTGTTATATATATATATATATATATATATATATATATATATATATATATATATATATATATATATATATATATATATATAAATATATGATAAATAGTATACAAATTCGCTTCTGCAGTAGATGATGGAATATTAAAGTTATAAAGCTTTTGTTTATTATGAGGTTATTTTAGTTAAGATTCTGATGAAGTAAATTAAACATTTAATGTAGCACTCAATAACAGGAAGGAGAATTCAACTGACATAATATAATCTGTGTGTAACACTGCCCCCTGCTGACTACTGCTGGTACATACACCCTCTAATAATAATAGTAACACACCCTCTCTCTCTTTCTCCAGCTGGAAGGATGGCTTGGCCTTTAATGCTCTGATCCACAGACACAGACCTGAACTGATCAACTACGACAAACTGCGCAAGGTGATGTGCACACACACACCTACACACCTGTGAAGCTACACACGCGCGCACACACACACACACACACACACACACACATCCTTGAAGGGTTTAAATGATGCATACAGTGGAAATGCTGCAGTGAGACTCATGGTGTGTGTGTGTGTGTGTGTGTGTGTGTGTAGGATGATCCTGTTACCAATCTGAACAACGCCTTTGAAGTGGCTGAGAAATACCTGGACATTCCCAAGATGTTGGATGCAGAAGGTATGAGCTCATCATGGTGTGTGTGTCAGTTTGTGTGCACGTTTAATGTGTGTGGTCTCCCTGTGTGTGTGTGTGTGTGTGTGTGTGTGTGTGTGTGTGTGTGTGTGTCTGTGTGTGTGTGTGTGTGTGTGAGAACCAGGGTATTTGAGTGCGTGTGTGTGTGAGAGAGCCAGGGTGTTTGATTCTGTTTGAGGTGTGTGTGTGTGTGTGTGTGTGTGTGTATATATGTGTGTGTGTGTGTGTGTGTATAACGTGTGTTTCCCCACAGACATAGTGAACACAGCTCGTCCAGATGAGAAAGCTATAATGACCTATGTGTCCAGTTTCTACCATGCCTTTTCTGGAGCACAGAAGGTACCGCCCCCTGACCTTTGACCCCTATGACCACTCGTGACCCTTACGCTCTCTCCAGCATGGCTTTCCCTCCTGTGGACTGGTGCTTTCTCTCTCTCTCCTGGGATCGCCATGGTGATTTAACAGGGCATTTACTCTTACGCAGTGAGGGGGCGGGGCTGTGTAGTCTCAGGAGCCAATGAAATCCCTCACTGTGTGTCAGCTGACCTCCTAAACACACCTGCTCTCTGAACACACTGGCTTCAGGTCGCTTTGCTTCACCGCCTCTCTCTCTCTCTCTCTCTCTCTCTCTCTCTCTCTCTCTGTTTTTTCTCCCTGTCTGTCTCTCTCTCTTTCTCTCCCTGTCTCTCTCTCTCCCTGTCTGTCTCTCTCTCTTTTTCTCCCTGTCTGTCTCCCTCCCTCTCTTTCTCTCTCTTTCTCTCTCTCTTTCTCTCCCTGTCTGTCTCCCTCTCTTTCTCTCCCTCTCTTTCTCTCCCTGTCTGTCTCTCTTTCTCTCTCTCTCTCTCTCTCTCTCTCTCTCTGTGCTGTGCTGTAGATATCGTTGGTACTCTCAGGCCGGATGAGAAGGCTATAATGACGTACGTCTCCTGCTTCTATCACGCCTTCTCTGGTGCTCAGAAGGTGAGGATCACTTCCTGCCTGACCTTTGACCTTTGACCCTTTTAGAGGTAAAGGTCTTGGTCAGGCCTTTGGGCTTTCTCTGCAGCTGAACTCACACTCTCTCTCTCTCTCTCTCTGCTCTTACAGTTTCCTCTGAGTTTCCTGTAGGACATTATTATTACGGATTAAACTGTTAAACCCAAAAAATATCAGCACCCCTCCACTTACGGTGCGCCCGTTCCGTTAATGGATGGTGTAAGTAAAGGGGCGCCAATACTTTGTGTTTTATAACTAGCAAGATATAAATATTTTTTTTGGTAGTTTACTCGGACATTTGCACTCTACTCCATGAGTGATGGAGACACAGCCGTGATGTAATATCTGTGGGAAACTCATTACATCATCATTGTTCTTGAGATGATTCCAGTGTGCATCAAGCCTGCTGCTAATGTGTTTAATATCAAAATACACAAATAATTTAGTAGTACAGCACCGAAAAGTTATAGAGAAGTTACTAACCACGAACTGTAGCACTGAGTAGTGATGAACTCAGGCATTTGGGACAGAGCCAGAGGAAAGGCGGAGCGTGACGAGTGTATTGTGTAATAACAGGAGGTGTTAAAGGTGGGCTTGATGGACGGATTGGAACTCTCACTGTGATTCATTTTATTGTTCTTTATTTATTTTATCTGTTTTATGGAAATGTTCTTTATTTCAGTGTTTAGTATGAGCTCCTGAAGAGGTCGGCCCCTAGCGGTACACAATCCCAGAATGCATTTTGGTGTTTGCTAAAAATAATAATATTAAAAATAATATTAATAGTTATAATAATCGGCATGCAGTTTGTAAGACTTTAAACACACACAGCGTTTGGAGTTGAGCATCCCACTCCTTCACTAATGCTAATCGTGTTAGCATGCAGCATCGCTTACTCTTTTAGATTTACTTAGTAACTGCAGTGTTAGTCACTCAGGAAGTGTGTGTTCAATAGGCATGTGGTGATATTCCACTCTCATTAGGATCGGATAACATTTTTATAATCATGCTTTTTTTAATATATATATATATATATATATATATATATATATATATATATATATATATATATATATATATATATATATATTTTTTTTTTCTTATGATGTCATGGCTGTGTGTGTGTGTGCGCTCACTTTAAACCACCTGAATGATGTCACCTTCCCTGATAAACCCCAGCTAACACACACACACACACACACACACACAGTGTGTTTACAGTAAGCAGTCAGTGAGTGTACACACAGTGTAGAGCAAATATACCTGTAGGTCAGGTGTGTTGGCCGTCCTCACCGCAGGTTACTAGTGCACGTGTGTGTGAGAGAGACATGAAGAATGACAATCATGTGCTTCACACATCTCTGAGTGTTCTGCTCTCTGATAGGCCGAAACAGCAGCCAATCGCATCTGCAAAGTTCTCGCTGTCAATCAGGAGAACGAGCACCTGATGGAGGACTATGAGAAGCTCGCCAGCGACGTGAGTACTCTGTGTGTGTGTGTGTGTGTGTGTGTGTGTGTGTGTGTGTGTGTGTGTGTGTGTGATTTATATGTTTGTGCTTTATGATGATTGGTGCTCCTCACTGTGTTTCTCACTATGTTCCTGTGTGTGTAGTTGTTGGAGTGGATCAGGAGGACGATCCCGTGGTTGGAGAACAGAGCTCCAGAGAAGACGATGGTGGAGATGCAGCAGAAGCTGGAGGACTTCAGAGATTATCGTCGAGTTCATAAACCTCCTAAAGTCCAGGAGAAATGTCAGCTGGAGATCAACTTCAACACGCTGCAGACCAAACTGAGGCTCAGCAACCGGCCAGCCTTCATGCCCTCTGAGGGGAAGATGGTGTCTGTGAGTCTCACACATACACATACCACACACACACCTCTCATACACGTGCCTCACACACACACACACGCGCCACACACACACACGCGCCACACACACACACGCGCCACACACACACACGTGCCTCTCATCCACACGCCTCACACACACACCTCCACAACACGGACTCTACACACCTCACACATGCCTACAGTGTGTAATTGTGTGTCGGTGTGTGCACCCAGGACATTAATGGAGCTTGGCATAACCTGGAGGGGGCGGAGAAAGGCTATGAGGAGTGGCTACTGAACGAAATCCGCCGACTGGAGAGACTCGACCACCTCGCTGAGAAATTCCGCCAGAAAGCAGCTATACATGAGAGCTGGACTGATGGTACACTCTCTCTCTCTCTCTCTCTCTCTCTCTCTCTCTCTCTCTCTCTCTCTCTCTCACACACACACACACACACACACACACACACACACACACACACACACACACACACACACACACACACAGGATCATTTACATTGAGTGAAGTAAACGTGTGTGTGTATTTAGGTAAGGAGTCCATGTTGAATCAGAAGGACTATGAGACAGCGTCTCTGTCTGAGATTAAAGCTCTGCTGAAGAAACATGAGGCGTTTGAGAGTGACCTCGCTGCTCACCAGGACCGTGTGGAGCAGATCGCCGCCATCGCCCAGGAGCTCAAGTACGTACACACACACACACACAAAAACTCCTCATGGAGCTCTGAGAGACACAACAATAAACAGTGAGGGGGGGACCTCTGTAGCTCATAGCTCTGTGTTTAGTGTTTGTGTGTGTGTGTGTGTTTCAGTGAGCTGGACTACTATGACTCTCCGAGTGTGAACGCTCGCTGTCAGAAGATCTGTGAGCAGTGGGACGTGCTGGGAGCACTAACACAGAACCGCAGAGAGTCACTCGAGGTACGTTCACACACACACACACTCACACACATATATAAATAACACTGCAGACTTATAGGTGCTAATATTAAACCTAGCATTATTAAACAAAGGACAAACATATTGACATAAACTAAACTACACCCCACCTGCAGGGGGCGATAAAGTGCAGCATTACACACACAGCAAACATTATGGAGACGTAAAAGAACAGTAACGACATGGATACAACGAAGTGTGTGTGTGTGTGTGTGTGTGTGTGTGTGTGTGTAGAGGACAGAAAAGCAGCTGGAGTCCATTGATGAGCTGTATCTGGAGTATGCTAAGCGAGCAGCTCCATTTAATAACTGGATGGAGGGAGCAATGGAGGACCTGCAGGACATGTTCATAGTGCATAACATCGAGGAGATACAGGTACTGTCACTCTGTCTGTCACAGCCTCTGTGCATCTGCATTTAGGGTCTTATGGCCTGTAAACAGTTTAAGGTGACTCTCTCTGTCTCACTCTCTCTGTCTCTCTCTCTGTGTAGGGTCTGATCACAGCCCATGAGCAGTTTAAGGCGACTCTCCCAGAGGCGAATAAGGAGCGGGAGGCCATTCAGGCCATTCAGGCGGAGGTGCAGAAGATTGCACAGTATAACGGCATCAAGCTGAGTGGCACCAACCCCTACACCTCCATCACACCCAGCAGCATTGACAGCAAGTGGGACAAGGTACACACACACACACACACACACACACACACACACACACACAGGGTTCAGCAGAGCAGCAGCTGATGTTTGTGGAGCGTGTGTGTGTGCCTGCTGACTCTGTGTGCGTGTGTGTGCAGGTGCAGCAGCTGGTTCCTCAGCGTGATGGAGCTCTGCAGGAGGAGCTCGGCCGTCAGAAGTCTAACGATCATCTGAGACGCCAGTTTGCCAACCAGGCCAACATCGTGGGACCCTGGATCCAGAACAAGATGGAGGTACACACACACACACACACACACACAGTTCCGTCACCCACATCAGCACCTGCATTTCATACTGCCATAATTTCTAGTGACTCGTGGAGAACTCCTCCACATTTACACTTCAGAACATGACTGCAGATGGAGTTGGAGAGGATGTGTGAGGATGTCTCTTCTCTCCCCCCCCCCCAAACTGTTACAGGAATGGTTTGTTCCAGCTTACATAGATAGATGGAGTGTTGATGTGTGATGTGATGGATTTTAAATGAGACACAGTTGAGTCACACACAGTTAAAAACCTATGTTAACACATCTCTTAATGTGTGTGTGTGTGTGTGTGTGTGTGTGCAGGAGATAGGGCGGATATCGATCGAGATGAACGGCACTCTGGAGGATCAGCTGACTCACCTGCGTCAGTATGAACAGAAGATCATTGAGTACAAACCCAACATCGAACAGCTGGAGGGAAATCATCAGCTCATCCAGGAGGCGCTCATTTTCGACAACAAGTACACCGCTTACACCATGGAGGTACACACACACACACACACTTCTACAAATAACACTTAACTCTTATTAAAGGTTAAGTAATGGATCTGTCTCTCTCTCTCTCTCTCTCTCTCTGTGTCTGTTTCTCAGCACCTGCGTGTGGGATGGGAGCAGCTCCTCACCACCATTGCTCGCACCATTAATGAGATTGAGAACCAGATTCTGACCCGTGATGCTAAAGGCATCAGTCAGGAGCAGCTCCATGAGTACAGAGCCTCCTTCAACCACTTTGATAAGGTCACACACACACACACACACACACACAGACACAACATATATGCAGTACACACAGGCCATGTTCACGTGTTGCTACTCTAAACACCCCTGATGAGCTAAAGCGCACTGCTTACCTGGCCCAGGTGTGTAAGGACCAGGTTGGGGTGAGTGTGTGAGATTGCGGGATTAATCTAAGAGGAGCAGCAACATGTAAAACATGATCATCAGTTGCTCACCTGTTCTTCAGGTCATTTCATTCATCTAAAGTTTTCTACACATTAATTCAGCTCCTGAAATCATTTACAGTCAATTTTATGACCTGATGAGTAAAATTATATGTCTGCAAAAAAAAATGTTAATTAAAATACATTTTTACAGTATAATGTAAATGAATCATGTGCACATGTGTGTGTGAGGGCCGTGTGTGTGTGTGTGAGAAATGTCCAGCATGTCATCAGTGTGTTACCTGCAGTCTGGGCCAACAGTCAGTCATTTGGTTTTTTTTCATTAAACATCAATCCATTTTTCCCTCAAAAATGAAACTCCATCATCGTTCAGTAATGGAGTTTATTTCCAGGATTAGTTGTGTTTGTTTATTTTATACATTTTTAAAAAATACATTGGGAGAGTGAATAGATAAAAAAAAAATCAAAATGACAAACAGAAAGATGAGGAAGAAACAGAAAGGTACATATTTAAAAGAAAGACACTTTAATCTGAAGTGTAAACTGTTGGACCATGCTGTATTACCCATCATCCTTTTTGGTTTGGTTTGACGTCCATCTCGTTTGTCTCCGCCCCTTTATGTCTCCACCCCCATTCCATGCATGCTGTGATGTCCATCTGCACCTCCATCTCCATCTGTTCTGTGCTCCACGCGTTGTGATTGGTTGTCCCGGTGTGATCTGTCATGTGATTGGCCGACTGCAGGACCACAGCGGCGCTTTAATGGCCGAGGAGTTCAAGGCGTGTTTGATCAGTCTCGGTTACGACGTGGAGAACGACAAGCAGGTAACGAGCACAAGGAGAGGACGTGCTGCTGCTCACAGCTGAACGAGTGTACATGTTTTCTTATGCGTTTATTTGCACCTTCAGCTGCCTGCGACACCACCCACCCCACACCAGCCTCCTCCCCTGCTCGCTGCACCCCTCCCCCACCCGTTACACCGCCCCCTGCTGGCCGTCTCGGCGCTGATGTCTCTCTTAACGTTGATCTTCTCTCTGTTTTTTTCCTCATCCTGCCATACCTGTCTCTGTCCTCCTCCACCTGTCCTGCCTGGCTACTTCCTATTCGTCTCCTCTTCTGTCTCGTTCTCTGGCTGCTTCCCTTCATTTTCTCCCTCCTCATCTTCATCCCTCGCTCTCCCGCCGTACAGAAGCGCACGGGGATCATGGACTCGGACGATTTCCGCGCGCTGCTCATTTCCACTGGCAACAGCCTGGTACTGCTTTATCTGTCTCACTCTCTGTAAATGTCTCTCTGTCTGTCTCTGTCTGTCTCTCTCTCTCTCTCTCTCTCTCTCTCTCTCTCTCTCATATGCTGATGTGCTGAATGCTCTCTCACTACTTACATTTTTAGTTTTACCATTAATTGGACTATTTTCTGTTTTGTGATTAAATGAGCTTTAGTCACTCTGGTGAAAAATGTGTAGAGTGAAATGTGTGAGTGTGTATGTAGGGATGCACTGATCTCACCTGTCTTCATTTTCTGATAACCATCACTGATCATGTCAATGTGAACACGCTAAATAAAATGCCAGACTCCTGATCCGATGCTGATCCCTGACTGATCTCATTCTTATCCCATGTGGATCCCTGGCTGATCCCACACCAATCCCTGACTGATTCCATGCGGATCCCTGACTGATCCCCGACTGATCCCACGCCGACCCCCGACTGATCATGCTCTAATCCCATGCGGATCCTTGACTGATCCCACACTGATCCCACATGAATCTCTGACTGATTCCATGCAGTTACCAATACTGATGTGAAACAGATGTTTTGTATGTAATCACTGCGTCCCTACAGATGTAAAGGTGTTAGTATAGTGTCTATTGTGTGTAAGTGTTACCCAGAGACGTTTGGACTGGGTTGACCTTTTGACCCCTGTTGCCAGGGCGATGCGGAGTTTACCCGCATCATGGGCAGTGTGGACCCCAACAACACCGGGGCCGTGACCTTCCAGGCCTTCATCGACTTCATGTCCCGGGAAACGACAGACACGGACACAGCGGACCAGGTCATCGCCTCCTTCAAGATCCTCGCTGGAGACAAGGTGTGTGTGTGTGTGTGTGTGTGTGTGTGTGTGTGTGTGACTGACTTTAAATTATGGATTTATCTCACTGTAAATTGGGGGGGGGATTTGATTTGGAACACAGCCGGTAATCTGTTCAGAGATTAATGAAGAGCTTTAAACACCCCTCTGTCTGTCTGTCTGTCTGCAGAACTACATCACTGCGGAGGAGTTGAGGCGCGAGCTGCCCCCCGATCAGGCGGAGTACTGTATCTCCCGCATGGCGCCCTACAGAGGGAGCGACGCCGTGCCCGGGGCTCTCGACTACATGTCCTTCTCCACCGCTCTCTATGGAGAGAGCGACCTCTAAAAGGGCCCTAGATCTGGCACACTCCTCCATCTCCACCTCTCCGCTCCTCAATCTCCACTTCCTGTCCTCCATCTCTCCTCCGCCAAGGAGGGGCGGAGTTTTACGGGACTTAAAGCACATCTGAGAGGCGGGGCCAGGGTCTGCTCTCTGTGTGTGTGTGTGTGTGTGTGTGTGTGCGCACGCGCGCATGTGTGTGTCTGTCTTTGAGTGTGGTGAGAAGCAGGAACCAACGGTTGTTCTATATATATATATATATATATATATATATATATATATATATATATATATAGAGAGAGAGAGAGAGAGAGAGAGAGAGAGGTGACTCGGTCCTAATTCTTACAGCTCACTTTCTTACAAGCTTTGCTCACTTCTTAGTTCTTTTTTCAGATAAATGGATAAGATTATTTCCTTTATTATTTAGTATTAATTAGTTTTGAGATTTCTCACCAGCAGGAGTGAGAGAGTGTGCGTGTGTGTGTGGAGTAAATCGGGTCAGTAATTAATTAATTAATAAGAATTTGAAACGGTTGATTAGCATGAACGTTGGTGCTGTAGCAAATTCTGGGTTTCAGCCTCGTTACAAATACACACCCACACGGCGGCGAGTGCGCGTTATTCTGCTTTCATATGCTAATGCTTGTATATTTGTTTGTTTGTTATGGTCCAGGTGGGCGGGGCTTAGAGAGGCAGTAGACCAATAGGAGAAAAGAAAATGGTTTGGGTAGATTGAGAGACGGGAAGTAACGGATAAGAGTGAAGCAGGGATGTGAGAGGGATGGGTGTGAGTGTGAGAGTGTGAGAGCGCTCCACTCTGTTTTCTATTATCGTGTTAATTTACTCGCTGCAGTGTGAGTTGTGGGTTTTTCTGTGCTGTACATACTCATTCTGTTTCCTCACACACACACACACACACACACACACACACACAAACACACACACACACATACATACTCTGTAATAAACCATGACGCAGCAGCTTTACAGATATTTACATCATGAAATAAAATAAACATTGCGCTTGGCCAGGCATGTGCCGATCCGTGGTAATCTTTCATATTTCATATTTGTACGTTTTTATCACGGTTTCTGATGATATCGCGAGTTTGTATTTAAAGGAAAAAAAGATTATATTCTTTAAAAAATATATAAATCATTCCTCATTCACCAGGTTTTTCACACTGGTGTGTGGCGTACAGAATCCTGGGGCTGTTCATGATTCACTGAGGAACATGTGCTTTAAATGTGTTTAAATAAGGGACAGAATTTATCCCCTAAGTGTGCTCCCTACTTAGGCAGACTATATTTATTCAGGAGTAGGCTGCCTAGGTAGTGAACAAGTGTTTTCAAATTGCCCACGAGGAGGATCTTGTAAATATGGTGATTATATCTCTCAGCTGATGATCGGCACATGCCTATGCTGATATACTGTAGTTGTGGGCGGAGCTACGTGTGATTAAATTAATGCTAAAGCACAAGGTCCATGTAGTGCGCACTTCTCCTCTGGGACTGAAGCATGGTCCAGACGTCCCTCCGCCTGAGATGAAGATTTCCTATAAGGTTGTGTGAGGTTTTGATGGGGTGGGGGTTGAGTGAAAGGGGAGGGGGCGGAGTCTTAATGAACATTCCATTATGTCTTAATGATAAAATTAAATTGCTGTTTAACGATCTATGCAAATCATCATTATTATTATCTACAGTGACGGGGTGACTATAACTGTACTGGTGAAATAAACGGTGAATAAACAAGTGACGGAGGAACGTGTGTGTGTGTGTGTGTGTGTGTGTGTGTAGGAATGACGGTGTGTTTCCCTTTCACACTGCAGCCTGAGACTCAGCATAAATACTGTAATCACCATCGTTTTATCACTATTCTGTTTAAAATATTATGGAGCTGTAGAATTCTGAACATTTTTAAATTCTAATAAAATATAAAGAGGACAGAAAAACCCCTGAGACCGGTCTGAATGAATGAAAGAGAAGCTGAAAACACGTTATAACTATATATAAATAAAATATATATATTTTAAAAATCCAGCATGGATTACTATGTCATAGTGTTCCATGGGGTGTGGTGTGGGGGGGTGTGGGGGGGGGGGGTGTGTGTGTGTGTGTGTGTGTGTGTGTGTGTGTGTGTGTGTGTGTGTGTGTGTGTGTGTGTGTGAGAGTAACCACTAGAGGGTGACAGTGTAATTGTGTTGGTGTGCTACGGGAGCTTTTCTGCCCCTTCGTGAATGAATGATCACATGACACTGATCCTGACGTCGTCTTCTACCCAGTATGCAAAGCGGGACAGATCACGGCAAATATGCACTCGGAGGAAGAGAGACGCCCGCCCTGACGCCCACAACCTGTGGTTGCATCCTGAATCACAAACTGCAGTGTGTGTGTGTGTGTTGGGACAGATCCACTGATTACATCATTTATTTCACACAGGGTCTACACACTTCTCAACTGTGTGTGTGTGTGTGTGTAAGAGGTCAGATCTCAGATGTTTCCCAGAACATCGCCTCACTCAGTACACTCATCTGTCCTCCTTTTATTAGAGCTGTGTCGTGTTGTGGTGTTGTGTGTGTGTGTTGTGTCGTGGTGTGGTGTGTGTGTGTGTGTGTGTGTGTGTGGAATGTAAAATGTAAAATGAGCTGAACTGCAACAGAAAGTCCCAGAGTTTCCCACGACTTACACTCTCTCCTGAGACACACACAGAGTTCAGTGTGATGCAGTAGATACTTCAGTGGTTCATCATTTATATATTTAGCTATAAAGAAAACAATTATTTAAAAAATACATTTATGCTACAGAATGTTTGTGACCCTTTAAAATTTTTTAGACGTCCTAAAAGTAGATAAAGAACCCAATTAAACACGAGACAAAAATATTATACTCAGTCATTTATTTATTGAGGAAAATTATCCAATATTACATCTCAGTGAGGGCAAAAGTATGTGAACCTTAGCTTTCAGTATCTGGTGTGACCCCCTTGTGCAGCAATAACTGCAGCTAAACGTTAGCGGTAACTGTTGATCAGTTCTGCACATTGGCTTGGAGGAGTTTTAGCCCGTTCCTCAGTACAGAACAACTTCATCTCTGGGATGTTGGTGGGTTTCCTCACATGAACTGCTTGCTTCAGGTCCTTCCACAACATTTCTACTGGAATAAGGTCAGGACTTTGACTTGGCCATTCCAAAACATTAACTTTATTCTTCTTTAAACATTCTTTGGTAGAACAACTTCAGTTTATTTGTATAGCGCTTTTAACAATGGACATTGTCCCAAAGCAGCTTTACAGAAATGTATAAATTTCAGAATATAGATTTTAAATGTATGAATTTATCCCTAATGAGCAGCCAGAGGCGACGGTGGTGAGGAAAAACTCCCCGAGGTGATATGAGGAAGAAACCTTGAGAGGAACCAGACTCAAAAGGAAACACATTCTTCTATAAATGTGCTAATACTACATGGTCAAATAGTGCAGTTGTGAAACCAGAAAATTTCATTACAGTTTTTATATGAAGACTGTTTTGTTGAACTTCTCCACTGTTCACTGATGGAGACTTGTGTGTTTAGGGTCGTTGTCTTGCTGCATGACCCACTTTCTCTTCAGATTCAGATCACAGACAGATGTCCTGACATTTTCCTTTAGAATTCACTGGTATAATTCAGAAATCATTGTTCCATCAGTCATGGCAAGTCGCCCTGGCCCAGATGTTTCCTCTTAGCAAACTGCAGAAGGGCAGCAATGTTCTCTTTGGAGAGCAGTGGCTTTCTCCTTGTAACCCTGCCATGTACACCATTGTTGTTCAGTGTTCTGATGGTGGACTCATGAACATTAACATTAGCCAATGTGAGAGAGGCCTTTAGTTGCTTAGAAGTTACCCTGGGTTCCTTTGTGACCTCGTGAGCTATTACACGTCTTGTGATGTTTGTTGGTCTCCACTCCTGGGGAGGGGAACAATGATCTTGAATTTTCTCCATTTGTACACAGTCTGTCTGACTGTGGATTGGTGGAGTCCAAACTCTTTAGAGATGGTTTTGTAACCTTTTCCAGCCTGATGAGCATCAACAACTCTTTTTCTGAGGTCCTCAGAAATCTCCTTTGTTCGTGCCATGATACACTTCCACAAACATGTGTTGTGAAGATCAGACTCTGATAGATCCCTGTTCTTTAAATAAAACAGGGTGCTCACTCACACCTCATTATCATCCCACTGATTGAAAACATCTGACTCTAATTTCACCTTCAAATTTACTGATAATCCTAGATGTTCACATACTTTTGACCTCTCAGATATGTAATATTGGATCATTTTCCTCAATAAATAAATGACCAAGTATAGCATTTTTGTCTCATTTGTTTAATTGGGTTCTTTATCTACTTTTAGGACTTATGTGAAAATCTGATGATGTTTTAGTTCATATTTATGCAGAAATGTAGAAAACTTTCAAGCACCAGTTTAAATGTTATATACAGTGTGTATGTTATATTTTCTCTTTTCTCTCAGGTGCAGTCTGTCTGATTTATATAAAAACTTCCATTAGTTATAAGTCAGCTGATCTCTCACATGACCCGTCTGCGAGAACTCTGAAAGGTTCCCTTAAGACCCTTTAGGAACTTTTTTTTTTTTTTTTTTTGGTCAAAAGTGTAGTAATGGAGTTCTTATATATAAGTAATATGTATAGTAAGTAATAGTAATGGAGGAGAGAATGAATTCTTTGCATTTCTTGGTTCCTTTTGCAAAAACAATGACTTTAACTGACTGAATATTTTTATTATCAGACAGTTGAGTAGAACGTTAGTGAGAACCTGAGACAGAACGTTATGAAGTTTTACACAGTAAGAAGTAAACGAGCTGCATGTCTGATTAAAGAGCTCCTGATTTGTTTAATATCTAATCTCTAAATATTCTACAGAAGCGTTAGTGTTTTTCCTGCAGTTGGCACAACACCAGTGTGATGATTAATAATTCAGATCATTTTAATGTTTGAGCTGCTGCAGCTTTAACACACTGTTGATGAAGGACTTTTGTCTGAAACATGTTTTATATGTATATATATATATATATATGTATGTATGTATGTATTACAGCAGAACTCCGCACTTACACACTGAACTCTATTTATAGAGTCATTACTGAGTCGTATAAATGAGTCATGACTCTAAACTGAAACCCTGCTGATGATGTGACTTAAGCAGCATTTAGTCGGTGACTCAGATCATAAACACTCCGCCTGTGGCCCTGTTCGTCTCCTTTAAATGTTTAGAACACAGCAGCTCTGTAAATTTAATCAGACACTGAGGCGACGTCGAGGTTTAAAACGTTATGTTTTTTAAAATTATTTCCTATGAATGTGTGCGAGTGAACAGAGATGATTCAGAAAGTGATGAAGCTGTCTTTCTCAGAGCTTTCTGTAAACCTCTCCACACACACACACACACACACACACACACACACACACACACACACACACACACACACACACACACACACACACACACACACAGAGTACAGCGGGAATGGCTCATCACACTGAATCACACACACACACACGGAAAAACACAGAAATACACACATCTGTGTGTAAAGTTGCAGATCTGACCCGTCTGACTCTCTGTATCCTGGTCAGGGTGGCGGTGAAGCTCGAGTCTGTCCCAGGAACACTGGGTACAAGTGGGAACACACCCTGGATTGGACACCAGTCTGTTGCAGGACACCATGAACACACATTTACACACACATTTACACACTCATTTACACTGAAGGGGTCATATATCTTAGTCAGTCGAGCTGCCAGCACACAGACACAAACCCAACATCATGAGGGAGCCCTAGAGCCAAGAATGACTTTATCCAAAACTTTATCAAGAGGATACCTTTAACTATAATAATAATAATAATAATAATAATAATAATAATAATAATAATAATAATTTCATAGTTTCATCATGTGCAGCAGTAAAAGACCTTGGTGTGATTATTGACTCCAGTCTTTCCTTTGACACCCATGTCTATAATATTACTAGGACAGCCTTCTTTCACCTCAGAAATATTGCTAAGATAAGAAATATAATGTCACTACATGATGCAGAAAAATTAGTCCATGCTTTCGTCACCTCTAGGTTGGATTATTGTAATGCCTTACTGTCTGTATGTTCCAGTAGGAGCATAAACAAACTCCAGTTAGTCCAGAATGCAGCTGCAAGAGTCCTCACTAGAACTAGAAGATATGACCACATCACTCCTATCTTATCCACACTGCATTGGCTCCCAGTGAAATTTCACATTGATTATAAAATACTACTATTGACCTATAAAGCACTAAATGGCTTCGCACCACAGTACCTAAGCGAACTTGGAACAGCCTTCCAATTAGTGTTCTGGACTCAGACACAGTCTCAGTGTTTAAGTCCAGGCTGAAAACATATTTGTTTAGTCAAACTTTTTGTGAATAGTTTTTTCTTAGATAAAGGAGCAGATCTAGAGGCTCACAGGCATAGTGTGTTGTGGTGAACTGGGATGTTTGGATGCTGTCACCCCCCCACTTTCACGCGTTCACCCAGGTTTGTTGATGGTGGGGTGGCTGGCTGCCTTATATCCCAGGGAGCCCTCATGTCTGTGTTACCTTCTGGCTCTCCCTTTTAGTTATGCTGTCATAGCTAGTCTTGCCAGAGTCCCTGCTTTCACTCATGCAAACTACACTGTCCTTAACCATTACGGGACAATAAGCATACCTAATAATCTCAATCTCTCTCTCTCTCTCTCTCTCTCTCTCTCTCTCCCTCTCTCCCTCTCCCTATCCCCTTCTGTTGAGTTACACATGATACTCCTGAGATGCCAGAGATCCCGACCCCTTCTGCTCTCTGGACCTGCCTGATCCATCCTGATGCCCTACTTCTGGTTGGAGATCTCATCAATTGGAAGTCACATGCTGCTGCTGAGGATGGCCCCACACGGTGCAGCCTAAAGATCATTGAGATTACTGAGGATGGTATCACTTAAAAACCATAAAGATGGCTTTGGACCTCAGTTCATATGAACAGTTATGCTATGATGGCTTTAGGACTACAATTACCACAAACAGTTTTGCACTCAAGTCTCCATCAGTGAACAATGGAGAAGTTCAACAAAACAGACTTCATATAAAAACTGTAATGAATTTTCCTGGTTACACAACTGCACTATTTGACCATGTAGCATTAGCACATTTATAGAAGGAATTTATTTATTTATAGTCGCACTATCCGGTGTCACCCAGATGAGGATGGGTTCCCTTTTGAGTCTGGTTTCTCTCAAGGTTTCTTCCTCATATCGTCTCAGGGAGTTTTTCCTTGCCACCGTCACCTCTGGCTGCTCATTAGGGATAAACTCATACATTTAAAATCTATATCCTGAATTTATATATTTCTGTAAAGCTGCTTTGGGACAATGTCAGTTGTGAAAAGTGCTATACAAATAAACTGAACTTGAACTTGAACTTAATAATAATAATAATAATAATAATAATAATAATAAAAGATTAAACTTTGTATTTTGATTAGTTTTGTGTTTGTATGAGATTCCACTTATTTGCGATTTACAAACAATTAAAATTTGTAATTTATTAATGAACAACACATTGCACTTTTTAACTGTTTAGAGTTACACTGAATGTTCTGGAAGAGTCTTCAGGACAGACGAGTTCACGCTTCTTTGTGATTTCTCGGTAATGGGATGAAACAAGCTGCAGGGTTTTTTTTGTCTTATTAACTCAAAGAGAGAGAATAAAGAGAGGGAACAACTGTTTATAGCTGCTATAACGTAAGCGAGAAACAGGAACTCACTCCCGTGTCAGGAAACTTACTGACTGTTACAAAGTGCTGACACTGGAGACTCCTTCCATAAATGTTAAATAAACCTCCTTACAGAAAACTTCACCACCTCAATGATTACAGACGTCTTTTAATCCGTTTATGTGGAGCGTCCGCTGCAGACGTCCCCATGACTGAGCCGTTACTATAGAAATGATAACGCATTAGAGCGAGCGCGTTAATATATACCTGTTTATATTTAGGTTTTAAAGTCCAAAATCAGATCAGTCATCAAAAAAATATAATAATAATAATAATAATAATAATAATAATAATATATCAAATATAATACTAATATAATACACATTTCTATAATTCAGAGGAGGTTTGAGGTGGGATCAGAGTTGCTGCACTTGGAAAACTGAAATATTCCGAATCTCCTCGTCCACCTGGGACAACAGATCCACTCCAACATGTCGGCCATCTTGGAGCCAACTGAATCCTGTAGAGCTGGAAGAATCAGCAGGAGAGGAAGAAAGCAGTGAGGTCCTTCAGGATGCACTGGACCATGGCTGAGCTCACCACGTTCCTCCTCTCCTGCTCATTCTTCCCACTCTGTACACAATTTTAACTTTTTCGACCCTTTAACCCTCAGTAACAGGAAGTGGACACCATGACCGTGTGTGAGGACTCGTCAGGACGTGAGACAGTCAGCAGTGTGTCGTGTCTCTGTTTCAGGATGTGTGTGATTCAGTCCGCCGCTGATGTCCGACTCTCCGGCTCCAGATGATTTCTCCGGGGATTAAAAGCTGGACGTGAGCTGACACTCTGAGAGAGTTTTATTAATTAATCCTCTAACGTGATCTCACACCGTTACACGACTTACTAACGCTGAAAAGTCCCTCAGTGAGTGAAAGTGAATAAACAGCAGCCCTGTGATCTGCAGAACCTCGAGGTCGAGACTCAGAAAATCCCAAAGGAGAGAAAAGAGAACAAGAACATCTGCAGTGAAACTGTTTATAAAGGAATAAATCAGGACTAGCACTGGCTATCAGTTAGCGTGGTCAGATATTAGCGTTTTTAGCCGAGTCATGCTAATGTTGGTCTGGTGTTTGTGTTCAGGAGTTTGTGTGTCTCCAGGAGTGAAAAAAGAGTTTATCAGTGAGAGGAATGTGGAGGAAGCTGAACTTATCTTCTCTCAAAACCAACACAAAATATTCCAGCTGCTCCGGCCTGAACCACAGCAACATCTGGATCTAAATTACAGACTTTCTAACACACACAACCTGAAAGAAAGCGTGAGCTACAACATAACAGGCTTTTATCACCGAGGATT
Source organism: Cranoglanis bouderius (assembly GCA_023630585.1). Taxonomy (NCBI): domain Eukaryota; kingdom Metazoa; phylum Chordata; class Actinopteri; order Siluriformes; family Cranoglanididae; genus Cranoglanis; species Cranoglanis bouderius. Next base: position 10,114,600 of record CM042570.1, read on the forward strand.
AGCCTGCTCATTGATTAGCGTGATTACAGATAGATTAGCATAATTACCTTAGAGGGGTGGAGTTACTCAGAGTGGAGGGGTTACTCAGAGGCGAGGGGTTAATCAGAGAGGTGGAGTTACTCAGAGAAGAGGTGGAGTTACTCAGAGGGGCGGAGTTACTCAGAGGGGCAGGGTTAACAGTAAACAATATAGTGCAGGTTGTGTAAGTCTGGTCTTTCCTGCACTGAGCTCAGTAATCAGTAATCATGCTGGTGAGGAAGTCAGTGTGAAACAGGGGGGGGGGTCGGTGGCTCAGTGATTAGCAGGTTTGCTTCACACCTCCGGGGTTGGGGGTTTGATTCCCCCCTCTGTCCTGTGTGTGAAGCTCCCAGGTTCTCCCCGTGCTTCAGGGGTTTCCTCCAAGTTCTCCAGTTTCCTTCCTCAGTCCAAAGACATGTGCTGTAGGCTGATTGGAATTTCTAAATTATCCATAGTGTGTGTGTATGTGTGTGTGTGTGAGAGAGAGATTGTGCCCTGCAATGTGTTGGCACCCCGTCCAGCGTATCCCCCACCTTGTGCCCCGAGTCCCCTGGGACAGACATCTGGCTCCCTGCGACCCTGTGTAAGATAAACACTACAGAAAATGGATGGATGGATATTGTGAAGTATCGTACACGTGATTGTCGACACACCTGAGACAGGTAATAATCAGTGTGTAGGATAAACACAGGAGCTTTGAACTGAAAACTGAAACTCAGTAACACACTTCCTGTTTCACTGTCAGAGACACACCGAGTCAAAAGTAATCAAACACAACAACATGCAAGAACCAAAGAAGGTGTTTAAGAAATGTACAACCTTCTCACTCCAAAATTACACAAATCATGATGAACAACCAGGACTGGTGCCAACCAGCTACACACACACACACCACATCCTGTAGTGGTGTGTCACGGGAAAATACACACGATGAAGGAAATCTCTAACTTTAAATTAATGATCATGATAAAAGCTGGATTAAACAAACCTATAATTAAAATCATTAAATAAATAAACATGAAGAATATAATGTTTATAATGTAATTATTTTAAACATTAGATATTAGAATTGTAATGTTGTTATTATAAATAGTCCTATTATTTAGGGAATTTATTTTTATACAATATATTTATAATATAATGTTCATATCAGCAAACTTGAAATAAAGTAAAATATAAACTCTCGTCTTTGACTCAGTAAAGCAGTGAATAAATGAAAATTTCACACTTCACATCTTCTTGGTTTCATCCGACTGATGAAGCTGAAGAGCTTACAGAGCCTGTACAGGATCTCACTGTGGAAAGGAATCCATCAGGAGAGGGGTATAAAAGAATTTCCAAAACATTAGATGTACCATGGAACACAGAGAAGGCCATCATCAACACGTGGAGAAAATGGAGCACCACAGTGACATCACCAAGAACAAGATGTCCCTCCAAAACATAGAAAAGGACAAGAATAAAAGTTATCAGGGAGGAATACTGTACCCATGGTGAAGCCTGGTGGTGGCAGCATTCTACTAAGGGGCTGCTTCTCTTCAGCTGGGGCTTTAGTCACACCCTCCACATTCATTTACACATTCATAGAGTATAACACAATTAGTGTGTGTGTGTGTGTGTGTGTGTGTGTGTGTGTGTGTGTGTATATGTGTGTGTGTAATTACACACAGTTGAGTTATTTTCTGAGCTTCATACTTCTGCAGGAATGTTCTGCATGAAGATCAGACAGGTTTTTGCCTCATTTTGTAGACTTTAAAAAAAGTCTCTCTTCTGTTCCAGGGAAGTGCAGAGGGAGTGAAACAGAGGGAGAGAAACAGAGAGAAACAGAGGGAGTGAAACAGAGGGAGAGAAACAGAGAGAAACAGAGGGAGTGAAACAGAGGGAGTGAAACAGAGGGAGTGAAACAGAGAGAAACAGAGGGAGGGGAACAGAGGGAGTGAAACAGAGGGAGTGAAACAGAGAGAAACAGAGGGAGTGAAACAGAGGGAGTGAAACAGAGGGAGTGAAACAGAGAGAAACAGAGGGAGTGAAACGGAGGGAGTGAAACGGAGCGAGAGAAACAGAGGGAGAGAAACAGAGGGAGTGAAACAGAGAGAAACAGAGGGAGTGAAACGGAGCGAGAGAAACAGAGGGAAACAGAGGGAGTGAAACAGAGAGAAACAGAGGGAGTGAAACGGAGCGAGAGAAACGGAGTGAGAGAAACAGAGGGAGTGAAACGGAGCGAGAGAAACAGAGGGAGTGAAACAGAGCGAGTGAAACAGAGAGAAACAGAGGGAGTGAAACAGAGAGAAACAGAGGGAGTGAAACAGAGAGAAACAGAGGGAGTGAAACAGAGAGAAACAGAGGGAGTGAAACGGAGGGAGTGAAACGGAGCGAGAGAAACAGAGGGAGTGAAACAGAGGGAGTGAAATGGAGCGAGAGAAACGGAGCGAGAGAAACAGAGGGAGTGAAACGGAGGGAGTGAAACGGAGCGATAGAAACAGAGGGAGAGAAACAGAGGGAGGGAAACAGAGAGAAACAGAGGGAGTGAAACAGAGAGAAACAGAGGGAGTGAAACAGAGAGAAACAGAGGGAGTGAAACGGAGCGAGAGAAACAGAGGGAGAGAAACAGAGGGAGTGAAACAGAGAGAAACAGAGGGAGTGAAACGGAGCGAGAGAAACAGAGGGAGAGAAACAGAGGGAGTGAAACAGAGAGAAACAGAGGGAGTGAAACGGAGCGAGAGAAACAGAGGGAGTGAAACGGAACGAGAGAAACAGAGGGAGTGAAACAGAGGGAGTGAAACAGAGAGAAACAGAGGGAGTGAAACGGAGCGAGAGAAACAGAGGGAGTGAAACGGAACGAGAGAAACAGAGGGAGTGAAATAGAGAGAAACAGAGGGAGTGAAACGGAGAGAAACAGAGGGAGTGAAACAGACGGAGTGAAACAGAGAGAAACAGAGGGAGTGAAACGGAGCGAGAGAAACGGAGGGAGTGAAACAGAGAGAAACAGAGGGAGTGAAACGGAGGGAGTGAAACAGAGAGAAACGGAGGGAGTGAAACAGAGAGAAACAGAGGGAGTGAAACAGAGATAAACAGAGGGAGTGAAACGGAGGGAGTGAAACGGAGCGAGAGAAACGGAGGGAGTGAAACAGAGAGAAACAGAGGGAGAGAAACAGAGGGAGTGAAACGGAGCGAGAGAAACAGAGGGAGTGAAACGGAGCGAGAGAAACAGAGGGAGTGAAACGGAGCGAGAGAAACAGAGGGAGTGAAACGGAGCGAGAGAAACGGAGCGAGAGAAACGGAGGGAGTGAAACAGAGAGAAACAGAGGGAGTGAAACGGAACGAGAGAAACAGAGGGAGTGAAACAGAGGGAGTGAAACAGAGAGAAACGGAGGGAGTGAAACAGAGAGAAACAGAGGGAGAGAAACAGAGGGAGTGAAACAGAGAGAAACAGAGGGAGTGAAACGGAGGGAGAGGAACAGAGGGAGTGAAACGGAGCGAGAGAAACGGAGCGAGTGAAACGGAGGGAGTGAAACAGAGAGAAACAGAGGGAGTGAAACGGAGCGAGAGAAACAGAGGGAGTGAAACGGAGCGAGAGAAACAGAGGGAGTGAAACGGAGCGAGAGAAACGGAGCGAGAGAAACGGAGGGAGTGAAACGGAGCGAGAGAAACGGAGGGAGTGAAACAGAGAGAAACAGAGGGAGAGAAACAGAGGGAGTGAAACAGAGAGAAACAGAGGGAGTGAAACGGAGCGAGAGAAACAGAGGGAGTGAAACGGAGCGAGAGAAACGGAGCGAGAGAAACGGAGGGAGTGAAACGGAGCGAGAGAAACGGAGGGAGTGAAACGGAGCGAGAGAAACGGAGGGAGTGAAACGGAGCGAGGGAAACGGAGGGAGTGAAACGGAGCGAGAGAAACAGAGGGAGTGAAACGGAGGGAGTGAAACGGAGCTAGAGAAACGGAGGGAGTGAAACGGAGGGAGAGAAACGGAGGGAGTGACAGTCAGACAGTGAGACAGTCAGATAGGCAGACAGTGAGGCAGTCAGACAGTGAGACAGTCAGATAGGCAGACAATAAGACAGTCAGACAGTGAGGCAGTGAGACAGCCAGACAGTGAGACAGGAAGAGTTAGAGCAGATTCACACCCTCCACATTCATTTACACATTCATAGAGTGTAACACAATTAGTGTGTGTGTGTGTGTGTGTGTGTGTGTGTGTGTGTGTGTAATTACACACAGTTGAGTTATTTTCTCAGTCTGAGCTTCATACTTCTGCAGGAATGTTCTGGATGAAGATCAGACAGGTTTTCACCTCGTTTTGTAGACTTTAAAAAAAGTCTCTCTTCTGTTCCAGGGAAGTGCAGAGGGAGTGAAACAGAGGGAGAGAAACAGAGGGAGAGAAATAGAGGGAGTGAAACAGAGGGAGAGAAACAGAGGGAGTGAAACGGAGGGAGAGAAACAGAGGGAGAGAAACAGAGGGAGAGAAACGGAGGGAGAGAAATGGAGGGAGTGAAACAGAGAGAAACGGAGGGAGAGAAACCGAGGGAGAGAAACGGAGGGAGAGAAACGGAGGGAGAGAAACAGAGCTGTGTTCAGCTGAAGAACTTAAGAACTTCCCGTTACTCTGAAATGAATTTATTTAAATTTAGTAAAAACGTTTCCGTGACTCTCAGAGCTAAAGAATGAAGAAGTGAATTGTGAAGAAATGATGCGGGTCCAGTAAAGAGCAGCTCAGCAGATATGAACAACATCTCATCATAAAGTTGAACTCCAGCTGTGATTGGAACTGGGCACATTAACAGGATTCATATTTTATATATTTTAGGCCACAAATGCAAATATTTGATAATTAATTAAAATAATGATTATAATTAATTCATTCATTAATTTTTTCAGGGTGATGAGGTGGGCAATGCTGTCACTTCACACCTCCAGGGATCCAGTTTGATCCTGAGCTCAGGGTTCTCCGCTTCCCTCTCACCATGTGTGTGTGTGTGTGTGTGTGTGTGTGTGTGTGTGTGTGTGTGTGTGTGTGTGTGTGTCTGTATGTGAGGTCTGTGAGCCGTATTCTCTGGACAGATGTGGGTTCTTTTATCTGAGAATGTTCCTGAATCCGTGCTTTAGAACTTTTAGAACACACAAGCACATTTTATTTACAATTTTTTCATAATAAGAAAAAAAGATTCCTTAGGTTCTCTTTCCATAGTTCAGGGCTCGTAGTTTCCTAACAAGATTCTGCTTGGAACCTTTTCTGAATGTGAAGCACTGTTGCAGGGTTCCACCAGTGGGAAGAACGCTTAAGGGTTCTAGATTTAACCTTCTTTTTAAACAGTACGCATTAATGAGGTGGAGTTTTAGCAAGGGTCTGCTTCTCTGCATCAGCATTTCCAGCTTTTGAAGCCCTCCTGAGGAAGTGAAGGGGCGATGGGTGTCCAAGCTCAAACTTCAGCCCTCGGAGAGCCAGCGTCTCCATTTCACCCATCTGGGGTTTGGTGAAGGCTTCGTCTGTGATGTCTCCAACCTCTGGGACCAACATTTCTTCAGACTTGGAGGCAAGCAGCATTGCAGTGACTCCCACCAGCTGCAGTTTCCTTCGAGACACTGGGTGAAGAAAGTGATCAAGATGGCCACAGTGATGGCCATGATCATGTACAATGTTTCCTGGAGCAGCTGGATCCTGGAGTGCACCTGAATGAGCCAGTGGACCAGAAGATCACGCATCCGCTCATTAATCTCATAACCTTCCCTGTATCTCGGTCAGATCAACTAATTAAAGTTTAATTGAAGTTAATTACACTTAGTGAGAATTTATTGCTGGTTGTGCGTCAACAGTTCACACACACACACACACACACACACACACACACACACACACACACACACACACACACACACACACACTTTGATGATAATTGATGATATATGATATGATAAATGATATAATTCTGTAATTCTACACATGTATGAGTTCTTTCATCACTGTGTGTTTGTGTTAATTCCACATGGTTACAGTTTATTAGGTGTTAATGTAACAGTTCATTAACATCAGCTTCATTAATATGAAGTTTTATTAAAAAATACTTTCACTTTAAATCAGTTTAAAAGAGGAATGAATCACTAAAATGTGATTAATCATGGATTTTCTTTATGGCTGAAGTGTGTCTAGTTTACTCATACAATCTGGTGTGTGTGTGTGTGTGTGTGTGTGTGTGTCTGTATGCAAGACTGCTGCTCCGGATGACCATATATGGTAACAAGGGGAATTTCTTATGATCTACGCATACTCTTACTATGGCAGAAGGGACATGTCTGAGGCTCCGCCCACTGCCTTATTTGTCCACAGAGGGGGCGTGGCTAACGAGCTGGATGAGATTTTAGGTCCTGTAAAGCGGAGAGTCAAACATACAGCACTGCAGATCACACTGCAATACACTCACACACACAGAATTTATGTTTTATATATTAATTATATTACACACACACACACACACCTAGGGGATTATTACCACAGCGTTAATCTGAATACTTTAAAAACGGAACAGAGCAATGAGGCGGATTTCAGTGTGTCACTTTCTCCTGCTCTTCTTCAACTCAGTGTCCGGTAAGAACACACACACACACACACACACACACAATGAGTTCTTTGTTCACTGTTATGTGAGGGACTCTGCAGGATTAGACATTAGTTGAGTGGAACAGTGTTAAGTGTTAATGTAGTTTGTGTGTTTATGATCAGACCGTCAGAAATAATCTGGGACCATCACAGGGACATGTTTTATACTTTTAGTGTGGGAAGCTGTAATAGTGCTCCTAAAAGTCTAAATGATTTCCCTTAAATGATTGTATAGGTGTTTGTACAGGTGACAGATTCACACCACAGATATGAGACATGTCTCTGTGGTGGTCTCACTGGAGTCTCACTGTCTGCTAGCTTTACTTCTGTCAGTCTGTATTTGTTTCCAGTTAGGATCAAACGCTTTATAATTAAATAAATTCATTCACTGATCAACTTTTAGCATGTTGCAACAAACACACACACTAAATTTTTTAGCTAAATGTAACTTTATTTACAAAACATCCTCTACATGATCATCATTTCTTTCTAAACACACAGAGTCGTCTCTCCCAGCTTTGGCTCCCAGTTTGGTAACAGTGTGGTGATTTCATTATGTTCTTCTTTTGTCAAAGTCATTCTTAAAGGCTATCTGAAAAAATATATATTATATAAACTAAGTATGAAAAAGGTTTGGAAGACATTTGACTAAAAAGTGTTAATAATAATAATAATAATAATAATAATAATAATAATAATAATGACTCATAATCTTTTAATGTCTATCAGCATTCATATAATAATATAATAATAATATAAATGTCATGTAAACTGGAAAATGAGGAGGAGGAACAAAACTCTTTCAGGCCACACACACACACACACACACACACACACACACACATCATGAAAAATAATTTACTCAGTCAGTAGAAGGAATGTAAGTTTTATATAAAGTGCTGTAGGTGTTTAATAACAGGACTCGGGTTGTTCTCATCCCAACAGCAGCATTCGAACATTACAGCATCATGACCTCATTATTTACATTTAATCATTTAGGAGACGCTTTTGTCCAAAGCAACTTACAAATGAGGAGAACAATAGAAGCAATTCGGTCAACAAGAGGGTAACAGTATACAAGTGCTGTAACAGGTCTCAGTAATTCCAGCACAGTACACGTAGGGTTTTTTTTGTTTTTGTTTTTGTTTCTGTTTTTAAACAGACAAACAAAAAGAATAGGTAAGTGCTGGTGTTAATTGGTCAGGTTGCTGCCGAAAAAGAAGTGTCTGTAGACGTTTTTTGAAAATGGCTAAAGACTCAGCTGCTCGGATCGAGATAGGCAGGTCGTTCCACCAGCTCGGAACAGTCCAGGAAAAGGTCCGTGAGAGTGATTTTGTGCCTCTTTGGGATGGCACCACCAGGCGTCATTCGCTAGCAGAACGCAAGCTTCTGCAGGGCGTATACGTCTGAACTAGCAAGATTAGGTATGTTGGTGCAGAGCCAGTGGTGGTCATGTAGGCAAGCATCACTGCTTTGAATTTGATGCGAGCGGCTATTGGCAGCCAGTGCAGACTGATGAGGAGAGGTGTGACGTGAGCTTTCTTCGGCTCGTTGAAGAACCAACCTCGCTGCTGCATTCTGGATCAGTTGCAAAGGCTTGATAGTACATGCCGGAAGGCCTGTAAGGAGAGCATTACAATAGTCCAATCTAGAGAGAACAAGAGCTTGGACAAGGAGTTGTGTGGATTGCTCTGGAAGGAAGGGTCTAATTTTCCTAATGTTGTATAAAGCAAAAGCAAATCTGCAGGACCGAGCCGTCCCTTATTCATTATCAGACCTTTACGAGGTGTTGACAGATGAGATGTTTCACTGAGGGCCCTAGTTTCAGTCAGTGTGTTATACAGATCTGTGATTAGATTCTGGTTAAAAAAAAAAAGCTTTTGAAAATAAAAATGAAAAGTTTCCAAATATAAAACGTGTTCTGTAAAAGCTGTACAGAGTAAAAACTCACACTCAGAACCCCCGTCTAAACTAAACCTGCGTCACTTCTCTCAGCTTCTGTGTGTGTGTGTGTGTGTGTGTGTGTGTGTGTGTGTGTGTGTGTTAGAGAACCTCCTCAGTTCTGCACCTCACTTCGGTTCTCACTGGCATCTGGTTCTGCAGATGAAATCCCACTCCAGCCTCTGTGATGAGTTTCACTGAAAAAAGGATTTATTCCTGAATCTCTCTCTGCTGGAGCCACACAGTCTGAGAATAATAACTGCAGGATTTAAACACTTTAACATAAAGACTAACAGGACGAGTCACAGAGTCTCACACTGAAACAGTTAGATTAGATTAATGAGCTCTGACTCAGTGTTTCTTCTTCTGCTTCTGATTTTATTTTATTTCCTGTCCCCAGGTAGCGCTCCTCTGCCCCGAGCTCAGAATTTGACCTGGACATCATTTAACTTTAAAACCATCCTGACCTGGAGCTCTGACTCTGACCACACACACACCGTCGAGTTCTCCCGGTAAATCTATTTATCTCTCTCTCTCACACACACACACACACACACACACACACATACACACACACTGTTAATTATTTAGCTTTTCAGATACAGTGCTGTGAAAAAGTATTTGCCCCCATCCTGATTTCTTCTGTTTTTATGTATATTTCATACTAAACTGTTTCAGAAATGAAAACAAAATCTAAGATAAAACAAAGGCAGCCTGAATAAACACACAATACTGTTTTTAAATGATAATGTTATTTATTGAAGCAAAAAAGTTCTCCAGTACCAACTGGGCCTGTGTGAAAATGTATTTGCCCCCGTAGTTACTAATTCCCCAAATCTATGAAACTGCATTCATAATGGGGTTCAGCTGGATTAGACACAACCAGGTCTGATTACTGCAAACCCTGTTCAATCAAATCAACACTTAAATAGAACTTTTTCAACAGCATGAAGTTGGTTAAAAGCTCTTACCCAGTAATGATGAGGAAGAAGGTGATTGAAATACATCAGTCTAGGAAGGGTTACGAAGCTATTTCAAAGGCTCTTGGACTCCAAAGAACCACAGTGAGAGCCATTATCTCCAAATGGAAAAACTCGGCACAGTAGTGAACCAAGAGCACAGCAACTACTCATCCAGGAAGTCACATAAGACCCAAGGACATCAAAGGACCTACAGGCCTCTCTTGCATCAATAAAGGTCACTGTTCATGACTCCACTATCAGTAAGACACTGGGCAAAAATGACATCCATGGAAGAGTGGCGAGACGAAAACCACTGCTAACCCAGAAGAACATTAAGGCTCATCTGAATTTTGCCAAAACACACTTTGATGATCCTCAAACCTTTTGGGAGAATGTTCTGTGGACTGATGAGTTGAAAGTGGAACTGTGTGGAAGTCAGGGGTCCTGTTACATCATACCTATGGTCAAGCATGGTGGTGGCAGCGTGATGGTGTGGGGATGCTTTGCTGCTTCAGGGCAACTTGCAGTAATTGAGGGAAACATGAATTCTGCTCTCTACCAGAAAATCCTAAAGGAGAATCTCAGGTCTTCAGTCCGTAAGTTGAAACTCAAGATTAGGGTTAGGGTTAGTGCAAGACTGATCTCCAGTTATCTGAAGAATTTGGTTGCAGTTGTTGCTGCTAAAGGAGGCACAACCAGATTTTAAGTTTAAGGGGGCAGTTAGTTTTTCACATGGGTGATAGGTGTTGGATAACTTTTTTTTTTTGCTTCAAAAAAATTAAATAAAAACTGTATTGTGTGTTTACTCAGGTTGCCTTTGTTTTATGTTAGATTTTGTTTTAATTTCTGAAACAATTTAGTATGAGATATACACAAAAACAGAAGAAATCAGCACTGTGTTACTCTCACCTCTTACACACACAGTATTATAATTAAGGTGTGTGTGTGTGTGTGTGTGTGTGTGTGTGTGTGTGTGTGTGTGTGTGTGTGTTCTCAGGGTGGGGAGAAACAGACAGAGGAATCCTCACTGCATCCAAATCTCTCATCCGGAGTGTGACCTCACAGATGACCTCGTTGAGCTTAAAGCTGCCTACACTGCAGATGTGCTGACTGAGCTCATGACCTTTGACCCCATGGAGCTCCCGCTCACTCAGTCCAAACGATTCTGCCCTTATAACGACAGTGAGTGTGTGATTATTTCAGTCTTCCACTCCGTTTGCCTTTGTGTGTGTAACTCATGGTTAATGTTAGATGTGTGTGTGTGTGTGTGTGTGTGTGTGTGTGTGTGTGTGTGTGTGTGTATGTGTGTGTGTGTGTGTGTGTGTGTGTTGCAGCTGTAATCGGAGCTCCCCAGTTCAGGGTAGAGTTGGATGAGAACGGTACGATCGTGCTTCACATGGTGGATCAGCAGACGGCGCTGTACAGAGACGGACGTCACCTCACACTCCGAGATGTCTTTAAACACGACCTCAAATACAGCATCAAGTACAACAAAGCAGGAAGCACAGGAACGGTGTGTATCAGCTGTGTGTGTGTGTGTGTGTGTGTTTCAGAGAACATAGGTGATAATCAGCTCTGCCCTTAGAATCTGTGGCAGAGTGTAACACACAGAGCTGCAGTGTGTGTAGTTATAGTGATGATGATAATGACTGTGTGTGTGTGTGTGTGTGTGTGTGTGTGTAGAAGCAGACTGTGGTGCCTGACAGTGAGGTGGTGATGAGGGATGTGGAACGAGGACCCAGTTACTGTTTCAGAGTTGCAGTGTTCATCACGTCTCGCAGAGCAAACAGGAAACTGGCCAAGTGGACTTTACCCAAGTGTTCACCTGCACTGACCTCTGACCTCTTCACAGGTAAACACTGACCTCTGACGTCTGACCTGCTCTGTCTGTCTGTCTATCTATTTGTGTGTGTGTTTGTGTGTTTGTGTGTGTGTGTGTGTGTGTGTGTGTGTGTGATGAGTCAGTGGTTATAAATGAGGAGGTGAAAGTTCATGTCTTTGCAGGAACAAACTGGAACACACTGTTTTTTCCTCATGTTTCCACTGCGCCTCCTGCAGGACACACACACACACACACACACACACTTCTGCATGTCCTGTACACTGTGTATAATTAGTACAGCTCTAATCAGCTAATACAGCCCCCTCTGAAACTATTGGAACAGCTCATGTGTGTGTGCTGTACCCCGAAAACATTTGGGTTTGAGATCAGAAGATGGAGATTAGATGAGAGTTTAGGATTTCAGCTTTTATTCCCTGGTGTTTACATCTAAATGTGTTAAACAACATAAAACACAGAACCTTTTGTATCAGACCATCCAATTTTTAGGTGAGCAAAAGTATAGGAACAGATCAGTCTTGAAGTAAATGAAAGTAAATAACACTTAATATTTGGCTGCGACTCACTGACACCAAACTGTTTGGTTTCTTCTTCTGTGAAGCTTTTCCAGGTTTTTACTGCAGCTTCTTTCAGTTGTTGTGTGTTTGGGGGGGGGGGGTCTTCTCCCTTCAGTCTCCTCTTCAGGAGGTGAAATGCTGCTCAGTTGGGTTAAGACCTGGTGATTGACTTGGCCAGTCTAAAACCCCACTTTTTTCCCCCTGATAAAGTCCTTGTTGAGTTGGCAGTGTGTTTTGGATCGTTGTCTTGCTGCATGATGAAGTTCCTCCTGATTCATTTGGATGCATTTCTCTGTAAATTGGTGACAGAATGTTCCTGTAAACTTCTGAATTCATTCTGCTGCTACCATCATGAGTTCCATCATCAATAAAGATTAGTGAGTCTGTTCCAGAAGCAGCCATGCGAGCCCAAGCCATGACACTACTTCCACCATGTTTCATGGATCATGAGCAGATCCTTTCTTTCTCCACACTTTGTCTTTTCCATCAGTTTGGTAGAGGTTCATCTTGGTTCCAGAACTTTTGTGGCTCATCTCTGTATTTCTTTGTGAATTCCATTCGGTGTCTGGTTGCTCAGTACACCAGTGGTTTTTTTCTTTATCAGGACATTCCAAATTGTTGTATTGGGTATGCCCAATGTCTGTGCAATGCTCTGATAGATTTTCTCTCTTTTCTCAGCTTCAAAATGGCTTGCTTTTCTCCCATAGACAGTTCTCTGATCTTCATGCTGGTTTATCCTTTTTAAAAACAAATGCAGCCTTCACAGGTGAAACTGAAGGCTAAAACCAAGAGTAGATGTTCGGAGCTATTTATTCTTTAAACAATCAATCTAACAGGACACACCTGGGTAACAAGAAACACCTGTCAGTCACATGTTCCAATATTTTTTGATCACTTGAAAAAATGGGTGGGTTCAAATCTATCGTCTCATATTCATCTTTTGATCTCAAACCCAAATGTCTTCAGTGTAGTGTGTAGTGGATGTAGTTTAATAATTTCGTTCCTATTCACTCAGTGTGTTGGACTTTATTGTGTGTGTGTGTGTGTGTGTGTGTGTGTGTGTGTGTGTGTGTGTTTTTTTTGCTCCTACAGAGTTCGACCCGGTGTTGGTCAGCGCTGGACTCCTGGTCATTGTGACGCTTCTCATCGTTGTAACTGTTGTGATTGTTTGCTGCTGCAGACGGAGAGGAAAAGAAAAGCAGACAAAGGAGGAGATTCATGTCATTAAAGAGGTTTAGAGGAGACGTTCATCAGATTTTCATGCGAGAGCTGCTCTTTAGTTTCTATGAAACAAAAATATGATCAGATCTGATCACGTCACACTCCAGCTTTAACGCTCACTACAACTTCATTACACAAATATATAAAATATAACTGTATTAATGATAACATCTACACTTCTGATTCTGACATGTACACTGTGCTCCATTAATATTGGCCCCCTTGGTAAATATGAGCAAAGAAGGCTATTAGGCTATCAGTAATATTAGTGGAGGGAACTGTAGTGATGATTAAAATATACAAATTTCATCTTTTATATTGTATATTTTTATATGTTTAATGTGCATTACATTAATGTTGTGTTATCAGGTGTAAATATTGAGGTGTGGTGAATAAACATTTATTTATTCTACATAAATGTGTAAATATAGGTATATATTACCTGCTGTATTTATTGGATACAATTTCTTTTTATTTTTTTATAAAACTATATTATATTCCATAAATAACTTTGCTGATGTAATTACACAGTGTAATAAATAATTTAGCAGAGAAACATTTATATTCTTTATGTGTTAATAAATAAGTAAACGTTTGGTAAACGATGTACGGATGTTATTTATACGTGTAAAATCATGTTAATGGTTGTGTTGAACTTGTTTAATCTGTTTATTATTATATTATTTAACACTATAATAAAATAATAATATCATCAGTATTAGTATACACAATAATACATTCAGATATGATAAAAAAAATATTAATAAAATTAACAGATTTCTCTGTCAATGGAAAAAACACTGCAGTTTATAAAATAATAATAATATTTAATATGAGGATCCAGTTGATGAATAAACATATTAAATAAATATATTTTATACACACAGGGAAGTCAGAGTTTGTAATAAACATTATTGCAGTTTAACAACAAAAATGATTTCATTAAAAACACACACACAAACACACACACACACACACACACACAAATGTGTAACAGTAAATCGTGAGTGATTTCAGTTAAAACCTTAAAAAATGGAAACTTCACGTGAGAAACGTTTAAAGTGTGATCTCAATCTGAGAGACGATAATCACCTTCCTCTGTCACAGAGACAAAAGATCAAACCTGCACACAGACTCACACACACACACACACACACACACACTCAGGAGCCGAACTGCACCGTGTCCTCTGTGATGCGTTTGAACTCATAACCTCCTCTACCATCCATGTGAAGGTAAAACTGCAACACACACACACACAGTGCAGCAGTGTTATTCCTCTAGTGTAGTGAGAACTCTTAACACTGTGCACTTTACATTTTTATTAAATAGATTTTATTTATTATTTATTATCTGTGTGTTTTTTACCTCGTGATGTTTCCACAGTGACTTCCTGTGTGAGACAGTGAACAGAGTGATTCCAACCTGCAACACACACACACCAATTATAACAGATTTAATGCCAGTTATAATACACATTACGCTAATTTGTTTAGTAATGAAAGTGTGTGTGTGTGTGTGTTTTACCTTCCTGCAGTGGCTGTAGATGTAATCCTCCACGTCCACACTCACGGCGCTCGTACACTCATCTAAAATGGCGAACTGAGGCTTGTGGTAGAACAGACGAGCCATCTAATGTCCAAAATATTTCCAGAATATTACATTTTTATTTTATATAATGTGTGTGTGAACCATTACATTACCCATCAGCCCTAGCACAGCACATGACCATGTCACATGCCTCACTGATCACCCATATCTGTTTCCTGTTGCAGCTGATTAACACCACATTTAACTTCTGCTTTCTGTGTGTTTCTTTCTCAAGATTGTGTCATGTGTAGTGTTGTGTGTGCTGTGTATGTAGTGTTGTGTGTGTGTGTCATGTGTAGTGTTGTGTGTGCTGTGTGTGTAGTGTTGTGTGTGTCATGTGTAGTGTTGTGTGTGCTGTGTGTGTAGTGTTGTGTGTGTGTCATGTGTAGTGTTGCGTGTGCTGTGTGTGTAGTGTTGTGTGTGTCATGTGTAGTGTTGTGTGTGCTGTGTGTGTAGTGTTGTGTGTGTGTCATGTGTAGTGTTGCGTGTGCTGTGTGTGTAGTGTTGTGTGTGTCATGTGTAGTGTTGTATGTGCTGTGTGTAGTGTTGTGTGTGTGTGTGTCATGTGTAGTGTTGCGTGTGCTGTGTGTGTCATGTGTAGTGTTGCGTGTGCTGTGTGTGTAGTGTTGTGTGTGTGTCCTGTGTAGTGTTGTGTGTGCTGTGTGTGTGTCATGTGTAGTGTTGCGTGTGCTGTGTGTGTAGTGTTGTGTGTGTGTGTCATGTGTAGTGTTGCGTGTGCTGTGTGTGTAGTGTGTGTGTCATGTGTAGTGTTGCGTGTGTGTTTCATGTGTAGTGTTGCGTGTGCTGTGTGTGTAGTGTTGTGTGTGTGTCATGTGTAGTGTTACATGTGCTTTGTGTGTAGTGTTGTGTGTGTGTCATGTGTAGTGTTGCGTGTGTAGTGTTGTGTGTGTGTGTCATGTGTAGTGTTGCATGTGCTGTGTGTAGTGTTGTGTGTGTGGCATGTGTAGTGTTGTGTGTGTGGCATGTGTAGTGTTGTGTGTGTGGCATGTGTAGTGTTGTGTGTGCTATGTGTGTAGTGTTGTGTGTGTGTGTCATGTGTAGTGTTGCATGTGCTGTGTGTAGTGTTGTGTGTGTGTGTGTGTCATGTGTAGTGTTGCATGTGCTGTGTGTGTGTCGTGTGTAGTGTTGCGTGTGCTGTGTGTAGTGTTGTGTGTGTGTGTCATGTGTAGTGTTGCATGCGCTGTGTGTAGTGTTTTGTGTGTGTCATGTGTAGTGTTGCGTGTGTTGTGTAGTAGTGTTGTGTGTGTGTCATGTGTAGTGTTGTGTGTGCTGTGTGTAGTGTTTTGTGTGTGTCATGTGTAGTGTTGCGTGTGTTGTGTAGTAGTGTTGTGTGTGTGTCATGTGTAGTGTTGCATGCGCTGTGTGTAGTGTTTTGTGTGTGTCATGTGTAGTGTTGCGTGTGTTGTGTAGTAGTGTTGTGTGTGTGTCATGTGTAGTGTTGCATGCGCTGTGTGTAGTGTTTTGTGTGTGTCATGTGTAGTGTTGCGTGTGCTGTTTGTGTAGTGTTGTGTGTGTGTGTCATGTGTAGTGTTGCGTGTGCTGTGTGTGTAGTGTTGTGTGTGTGTGTGTGTCATGTGTAGTGTTGCGTGTGCTGTGTGTGTAGTGTTGTGTGTGTGTGTGTCATGTGTAGTGTTGCGTGTGCTGTGTGTGTAGTGTTGTGTGTGTGTGTGTCATGTGTAGTGTTGCGTGTGCTGTGTGTGTAGTGTTGTGTGTGTCATGTGTAGTGTTGCGTGTGCTGTGTGTGTAGTGTTGTGTGTGTCATGTGTAGTGTTGCATGTGCTGTGTGTGTAGTGTTGTGTGTGTCATGTGTAGTGTTGCGTGTGCTGTGTGTGTAGTGTTGTGTTTGTCATGTGTAGTGTTGCGTGTGCTGTGTGTGTAGTGTTGTGTGTGTGTCATGTGTAGGGTTGCGTGTCACTTCAGTTGTATTTTCGTTTCACAGTTTCTCTTGCTCTAGTTTTGTTCATGTTTGTGCTGCTTGTTTTGTTTGTTGTTTTGTTTGTTGTTTTGTTTGTGTTTGACTGGACCAATAGGACGTGAGGATTTCAGCTGATGGATCTTACCGCCATCCTCTGTTTCTCTCCTCCACTCAGAACATCCATCCAGTCCTGCTCGCTCTCCCAACCGCTCTCTCTCTCTCTCTCCAGGATGTGAGACAGCTGCACCTTATCCAGGTAATCCTTCAACACCTACACACACACACACACACACACACACACACAGGTGAGAATAACACACTGATATGATGGTGTGGGTTTTATTCCTCTGTGTAATGAATGTGAACGTCTCCGTGTCCTACCTGATCCGAGATTCCTTTCCGGATTTGCTTCTTGTGTGTGTCGGGATAAATAACCTGATCTCTGAGTGTACCTAGGGTCAGGTACGGTCTCTACACACACACACACACACACACACACACACACACACACACACAACACACACACACACAGAGTTTATTTCCTGTGTGAACCTTTCAGAAAACTAATCTGTAAATACAGATGATGTAGATGGACAGAGACATGGATGGATAGATACATTAGACAGATGGAGAGACAGACAGACAGAGAGAGAGAGAGAGACAGGTATAATTACCTGTGGGATGTAGAAGAGTTTCCCTCGGTGTGGTTTGGTGAGACGTCCTCCAAACAGAGGCCACAACTGTCTCACACACACACACACACACACACACACACACACACACACACACACACACACAGAGTAATTATTCCTGACTGAGTGAGTGATGTAGTGTGTGTGTGTGTGTGTGTATGTGTGTATGTAGAGTGTGTGTGTGTGTCGTGATGTTCACCTCTCCCAGAACTCTGAACAGTGAACTCTTCCCACAGCCGTTTGGGCCGCACACCAACACATTTGCCCCCGACAAGACCTACACACACACACACACACATACACACACACACACACACACACACACGAACACACACACACAGTTACTCTACTTTTATCAGAAGTATTGTCAGTGTAACAATCAGGGTTTTTACTCAAACTTAATTCTTTTGTTAGATTTTCTTCAGTATCACATTTGTAGAAATAAGTCTATAAATTAAAATAGAACTGAAGTTACAAAAAACATAAAATCACTTAAATATAATAAATATAATATAATAAATACTATAATACAAATACACAAATAACTCAGTAGA
>CM042570.1:10137500-10147500 GCA_023630585.1 Cranoglanis bouderius
ACTGAAAAAACAGGTTTCACTGGTTAGGTGAGGTGGAGTATTCCACACACACACGGGATACAATTTAATATATAATGTGGCTATATAATAGCCCCCATTTAACTATATAATGCTTTAAGGTATAAAATTTCTTACATACAAAATAAACAAATTACACAGATGTGTAATAAAACACTGATTTAAAGGAAAATATTATTTTTTGCTAATATTTTGTATGTTGCTGCATTTTTTGTACTTTAATTGCTTTGATTATGCAAAATGTTTTTCATGTAATTAACATATAATTAAACAGTTATTAATCATGAATAATGATCATTATTCCATTCCATATATTATAGATACTAAATCCTCACCTCTCGATCATGGTGCCGTTGTGGATCATCCAGACATCGCAGTAAGTTCGAGCCAGAAGCATGACAGCGATGAGCACCAGATACCCCGACTATACACACACACACACACACACACACACACAGAGTTTCATTAATAATCTGTTTATAAAGCATCTAATCATCAGTTCACTTGTTTACGTGTCTTTACCTCTTTACAGAACAGCTGCGGAATCAAAATCTTCAGGATCTTGTAGATGTGAGAGATGAAGAGTTGATCCACAGTGGCTTTGTCCTTCCTGCCATCCTGCTGGAAATCATTTCAATTAAACCTTATAAATGTGTATAAATACAGCAGAATCATTTGAAATGTGTGTAAAGTGTGACATGGAGCCTCACAGATGAGTTTGAATGGAGCTCTGAATTCCTGTTAGACCTGCAGAGAGAAATAAAAAAAGATTTAATTAAGTATTTATTGCGTTTTCTTCCCTAAATCAGTTAGATAAACCTTGCAGTGCGTCAGATTGAATACTAAAGCAGATAAACCTGAAAAGTGAATCAGATCCTCATCATTAGTGCAGAGACAGAACACACACTCCTCACACTAATAATAATAATAATAATAATAATAATAATAATAACAATACTAATAAAACACACATATCTCACCTGTTATTGAATTTTGAAGCTCGTCGCCTGTGTTTGATCAGACAGAAAGCGATTAAGGCTAAAGCACCTGTGATGGAGGAGCTCCCGGCTGTCAGATACTTACTCACAGCCGCCATCTTTAATCTGTAATGAGGAAGACGGAGCCGTGAGAGCAATAAGAGCTCCTTCTTTACTCTTTACACAGACTTTATTCATACAGCCTCGAATTTTAGTTAGATTAGATTAAACCATCGAATTAAATATTTTTTATGGAGCAGAAAGTTTGGAGCAAATCCACTTTGTATTACTAAAACGTATTCTTAATGCTTGTTCTCTTCCGCGATACTTTTATTTTGGAGCCAAATGTAAATGATGTGCAGTAACCGCCCTTCGCCACAAGATGCCGCCAGAGTCACATCAATGAGAAACGAGGAGCGTTTTTCTACATGTATGCAGTATTCGTGCCAATAAAGTTAAACTTATAAAACTTATAAATATTAACAATTACTTCATTAGAGTAATAAACAGTTAACGATGGTGTTTGAAATCAGTAGTATTTTTGTGTAGTTACATACAGAAGTGCAGTTTGTGTAGTTACATACTATGCTGCATACGGAAACATACATTTATAGAATTTATTTGATAGAATTTATATGATATTAAATTATTCAATGAACTTCACAGTCATTATTGAGCTTTATAATATTTAATATTTAACGAAACCTGTAATACAATCACAATAACGTTGTAAATAATGTTTATGTTGTAGATATATTATTGAGGGGAATCAAAATGTGTGTGAAAATGACAAGATGGTATTAAATATGCATTATTAATTACAAATATAAACATTTCATAGTCCAAAAAAGCATTGTTCTGGTTTATTTTGTGCTCAATGCAGAAAACATTTATAGGAATAATATCTATACGATATCCACTGTGGTGTTTAATAAAGCTATTTTATACACAGTAACATTTACCGCAGGTTTTTAATTAAATTTTTGTGATGTGTGATGTTTATAAGGTGCATATTTGTCAAAATAAATAGATTTATATCTTAAATGAACATTTTGAACACAATATCCCTTCTGGTTTATTCTTGACACAGTATAAAATTGACCATTTAACTACTACAGACTATAAAAATAATAAATAATAAATAAACAATACATTTCTAATAAAAATACATCAGTGTAAGAGTTTTAATGCAGTTATATCTCTTTATAAACTCAGTTCCTGTGTTTACTGTACAGCAGTAAGTATAACTTTCAGCCAATCAGAAAGCAGCTCGTGTTCACGTGACTCCAGTTCGCCGCCTATGTGTGAGTGAGTGTAAAACTGTACTCCTCCTCGCTGGCAGTTAGCATTAGCGGTAGCGTTAGCATTAGCGTTAGCTCCGTCACTAGAGAGTTATGATGCGCTGGGGCGGACTGTCCTTCTCCACTGCAGCTCTTTCTGTGGATTTATTTTATACTTTCTGAACATTTCGGGATGTAATGCGGTTCAGGTGAGTGACGGAACACTTTAATTAAATTATTTTATCAGATAAAAGTGACTTTAACGGCAGAAATAAAAAGAGTTGACGTTAGCTTAGCACACTGTTCTCTCAGGGCTGAGTTTATCTGAAGTTCAGGACTTTAATTCGGATAAATGTAGAAAAGATTTATAGTTTTATTTTCGGAAATAAAATCCTACACATGAACAGTGAAAGTGTATGAGGTGTAAATGTTATTCTGGAAATGATTTATTAATTCTAACTTAATTATAAAATGTTTAAAAAGCTGAATGTGAATGTTTATGTGCTGTTTATCACCGAGTCCCTGAAATCCTTTAACGTTAAAACAGAGTAAAATAATTATACAGATATTAAACACAAACCAAACAAACCCACACAAAACTAATACATTTTATTTCATTCTGTCATGTTTGTGTTTATTATATTTGCTGAATTATAAAGAAATAAAACTTATATTTATATTAAATAACTTTATTTTATCAGTATTTAAAATATCAACACAGTATAAAGGAGTAAATAATTAAATGATATTTATTATATAATGTAAAGCTTTACTGCAGAACTACAGCTATTATTTATGATTATTTTATTAGCTGTTATTATTATTATTATTATTATTATTATTATTATTATTATTATTGTTTTTTTTTCCCTTATTCAGTTATTTTGTATACATTCTACACCATCATTTAATTATAATATATTTTTTATCCATAATGTAAACACTTGACTGTTATTATTATTATTATTATTATTATTATTATTATTATTATTATTATTATTTACTCTAGCATGGTCGTTAGAATCTTTGCCAATTGTTTTATTTTTATTTCTTGTTTTTGTGTTAAATATTTAGATTTTTGTGAATATGGAATATAAAGGTGTGTGATGTTACTCCACTGTGTTAATTATAAAATGAAATATTGTACATGAAGCAGGTGACATTATGGTGATTTCTGATATATTATGATTATATTTTGTCATATTGTTCACCTGTAGGATTAATAATCTACCTCCTGATTAACATTTCTCTACTGTAGTAACGTATTAACTCAGTAATAACTCAGTAATAACTCAGTAATAACTCAGTAATAAGTGTTATGTGTTAATAATAAGAGTTTAATAGTGTTAATGTGCTTAACTCAAATTTGATAATTAAATCTTTAAGTGCTTCAGTGTAAAAGTATAAATGTCTTTAGTTTGATTAGTTTTGGTTTGTTAGGAATGTGAAGGTTTTCCCTCGTCTCAGTCCAGACCAGTGTGATGAAAACACACAGACGAGCTGTTTAATGACACACTGAAGATAAATATCTGTACATGATGCAACATCAGTGTCTTTGTGTCCCTCTAAACATTCCTGAGTAATAACATCTACAGTAAGAACGAGAGGAACACAACCGCTGAGTGATTCTTCAGTAATTCCTCTAAATTCCTTTGGTCTCACGCAAGGTCTGTCCGTGTCTTGTTATAATGATTAATATAACACATACTGAACCGTCAGAAACTGAATCAGAGTCAAATGACAGATTCAGGCCCGTTTGTTTTGATTCCGATTCGCCCAGAACATAAGTAAACAAACCAAAAGTAAAGGACGGGTCTGAAATACAGTGAAGGAGAAAGTGCACATAGAAACCACAGAGTCGCTATTAAATCATGATTAAATAATAACAATAACAAAAATAATAATAATAAGTAGTTTAAAACATTTTCTAAACTTTCGTTTCCTGTTAATTTATTATTTTTTCCATCTAGATATTAAGATTATTGTGCAGCTGCACCTCTGATTAATACAGTTGTGATGCAGTAATACTGTTTAGTGGCGTCATTTGCATATTTATATTTGCATATTTCATGAAATGATCATAACACACAAAAACACGTAGGGATTAAATGTAGGGGTTAAAGTGTTCATTCCAGGCAGCTGCAGTTTATATCAGGATAACAATAATAACAAAATAAATCATGTGTATTGTTCATCTTTAATTGGGAACAGTTGTGTTTATATATAATGTATATATAATATTTATAAAAATATATATAATATTATTATTATAATTATTATTATAAATAATGTTTTTTCTCTTTCCCCCACAGCTCAGTACAGGAAGTGTGGTGCTGTTATCTGTGTACAGTCTGAGGCCGTGTAAATCCCCTCGGCATGCAGGATGTCTCGTCACACAGACGCACTGATGGGGCTCGGCTCGCTGGGGATTGTGGGTAACAACCCTGATTACATCACACAGCTGGTTAGTGATGTGCGCAGGTTTGCTGATGTTCTGCTGAGTCTGAAGGAGACTTTCATCTCTACAGGTGAGGGTTAAAGGTGAAGCGGGGTGTGTTTGGGCGTGTCTGCGTTTGAAATGTCTTTATCTGTCTCAGAAAGAGCCGGTTATCTGGTCACATGACCCATAAACACTTCGGCGTCTTCTCTCCGTGTTCTCCGTCCGTCCGTCTGTCCAAAAAACCTGGATACAGATCACCTCACTGTTTAGTTTTACATTTCCACATCTTTCGAGCTGGCCCACCTTGCATCTTTTACTTCCTGTTTACTTCCTGTTTCAGCACATTATCTCAGTGTCCTGGTCAGTGGACAAAACTCTCACAACAACACAACAAATGACGCACACTCGTCCTGGTGAATCAGTACTAAAGCACCGGGTGTGTGTTATTTCACTTTCAGAAATCTTTTAAGCCGAAATGTTAATGTAATGTTTGCTGCATTTTAAAGCCCCCACTGGACACATCGTTTAGGAAATGTATTAATATACCATGGCTACAGAGAGAACTCATTTCTGATTGGCCATCAGATGTGTGATAAGTTCTTTATGATGTAACCGTGACAACAAGCAAAGCCTAGGCTGATATTTAGGCCTTGCCATCGCAATTAAACTGATCCTCCTAATTAGTCAGGAAGGAATGATTCACAGCCTACAGTGTGGAAATGTTTTAATTAAAAGAACAAAACAAAGGAAGGTAACGCCCACTGACACGTGTGTGTGTGTGTGTGTGTGTGTGTGTGTGATCATGTCATGAAGTTCTAAGAAGAATTAGTCATGTTTTAACAGGATGCAGCTCTCAGGGATAATTAACGGCAGGTTTCGCTTCAGTCGCAGCCAAAGCAGGAATGTTGAGACGTGTTCAGACTCGTTACAGCGAAACAGTGTGAGAAACATCTCAACACCTCTCAACCCCCCCAAACACGCTTATCCTCCAGTTTGTCCAACAAACTACAAAATACATTTACATTTACGGCATTTTGCAGACGCCCTTATATAGAGCGACTTACATTTATTTCATTTATACATCTGAGCAGTTGAGGGTTAAGGGCCTTGCTCAAGGGCCCAGCAGTGGCGGCTTGGCGGAGCTGGGATTTGAACTCATGACCTTCCGTGTGTACTATGTGTGTGTGTGTGTGTGTGTGTGTGTACATAGTGTTAGTTTTATTTCCTGAATATGAGATTTACATCTTTCACTTTTACTTTCTGATTCATTTACACCACATCATCACCATTAATAATAATAAAAAAATAATAATGTTATTAATAATAATAATAATACATGCTGTGCTCTGATGTCTGAAACCCACAGTTCACACACACACACACACACACACAAAGAGACACAAGTGTTCAGGGCTGTGTTACCATGATGGCACATCTGGGTGATCATGCATAAAAGGTTAGACGTGTGTGTGTGTGTGTGTGTGTGTGTGTGTGTGTGTGTGTGTGTGTGTGAGAATGGTCTTCTCTGACACACAGATTATAACAACACTCACTTCCTCATCAGGTCTCTGTGGAAAATCCCGAAACAGTCCTTTTCATGAAACGTTATTAATTATCAATACAAATGTGTCTTTTATGTGTCTGTCTGTCTGTCTGTCTGTCTGTCTGAAATCTGTCTGTGTGTAAATCTGTTTGTCTGTAAGTGGTTATTTATCTGTTTAGTGTTGTCTTTATTTATTTGTTTTTCTATCACTTCTATGTCATTTAATTAATAAAGGTGAATAAAATCTCTCTCTCTCTCTCTTTATCCCCCCTCTCTCTCTTTATCCCCCTCTCTCTCTTTATCCCCCTCTCTCTCTTTATCCCCCCCTCTCGCTCTCTTTATCCCCCTCTCTCTTTATCCCCTCTCTCTCTCTCTCTCTCTCTCTCTCTATCCCCCTCTCTCTCTCTTTATCCCCCCCTCTCTCTTTATCCCCCCCCTCTCTCTCTCTCTCTTTATCCCCCCTCTCTCTTTATCCCCCCCCCCCCTCTCTCTCTCTCTCTCTCTCTCTCTCTCTTTTTATCCCCCCTCTCGCTCTCTCTTTATCCCCCCCCCCCCCTCTCTCTTTATCCCCCCCCCCCCCCCCCTCTCTCAGTGGACACAGGGGAGGAGTGTGTGTGTGAGGTGGTGAGGGAGAGACTGGCTGAGCTGCTGCAGGTGTTGAGGTGTGTGATCAGTAAACACCAGGCGTTAAACTCGGAGGAGATCCTCAGTGCTGCAGGCGCGCTCATCGCCAAGGTCAAAGGTCAGCATACAGCCTTATCTCCTGTTCTGTGTGATGTTTCAGCAGCACCGTGTCGAGCCTGAATCAAAGCCCTGCCCCCTGATATGACACCGAGTGCCGAGTCCTCATTAAACAGCTTTGTGTCAGCTTTACTGTGTAACTACAGTGGGGTATCAGTGACTCTGTAATTATAAACACATTTCACCTTCACCAGGAACAGAGTGGTAGTAAAAGTGAGGAATCGTGTCGTGTGTAGATGGAAACTGATGTAAGGAGGTAAAATGGGAACAGATTATTAGGAGGGGAGTGTTGGTGTGTAGATGTTTTTCACTGTGGAGATTCAGTGAGAAATAAAAGCCATAAGAATCTGGCTGATGTTCATCAGCGTGCAGTAGATCAGGGTTTAGTCACCTGCATCAGGTGCTGAGGGGAAAAGAGAGTGTGATCTGTTTTACCGACAAAACAAACCGTCTGTAACAGCACACTGCTGCAGGAAGTGATGTCATCATTATTGCAAAACTACGACTTAATGAAAAGCATGCTGTGGGCAGAAACATTTATAAACTATTTTAAGGTATTTTCATTTTATAGCCTGCATTATGTACGTAAAGTTGATATTGTTATACATCAGAAATAAACACCCACAGGTGTGTGTGTGTGTGTGAGAGAGAGAGAGAGAGAGAGAGAAACAGAAGAATTGCAGACTGTGTACTGATACTAAACATCAATATAACTATAATTAACCTCAGCTTCAGAGGCTCCGCCCACAGGCCACACCTCCTCTGATGTGTTTGTACAGTTTTCTGGCTGTGAGCTTCAGGATCTTGAACGTTGCAATCTGATTGGATCTGTGCGCTTCTGAGCAACGAGCATTACAAAGCGAGCTGTAGTGACCGGAAAGTTACAGAAAGTTTACAGAAGTCTAGAGGAAATAAAATATAAATAATAATAAGTAAATGATAAACAAATTACGGGAAAGAAGTGTGCGGCTGATTAGGGCGGGGCCGATAGTGACAGAAATATCACATCACCATTCTCACAATATACAGGTTGTCAAATAACGTCCTAGAAACACAGCAGTGTTGAATTTTTAAAAAAGTAAAATGTTCAGTGATACTTTAAAGTCTATAAAAAGTTTATTATTTTTTACATTAAATATTAACACTTATAAAGGAGAAAATAGCCTAAGGTTTTTAAATTTAATATAAAGATAGAAGTTCATCACGATACACAGCATATCTCAATAAAGTGGGCTGTGACATCATTTATCAGGATATGGATTTTATCTCAGGAGCCGTCCCAATAAGAACTCTGACTTTTAATCAGCACCGGGTCGGTTCTGGTTCAGGTTCTGATTCTACACCTGGTTCTGGTTCTGTTCTTAATTCCAGTTCTATCTGTAGCTTTAGCTCCGTGTCTGCTGTCTTGGTTCTATGTTCCAGTTCTGACTCTTAATTATAGTTTTGTTTTTGGTTTTTTTTTGTTTCCAGAAAATAAAATAATCAGTTTTTTAGTAAAAAATTTAAATGGGGTATTTTGATTGGTAGTGACGCACAAAGAGGGGTGTGTGTGTGTGTGTGTGTGTGTGTGTGTGTTGTGGGGGCGTACTGTGGTTCCCTTATTTGGGAGGTGAAGGGAGCAGGAGCATTGTTGTGGGACTGCAGGATGTCCTGAGGAAGAAGAAGAGAAAGAAGAGGAAGAGGTCAGCGTTCCACTGCAGGGCGACGGAATCTCACACTCGGGATCTCACACTCTGGATCTCACACTCGGAATCTCACACTCGGGATCTCACACTCGGGATCTCACACTCGGGATCTCACACTTGGAATCTCACACTCGGGATCTCACACTCGGGATCTCACACTCGGAATCTCACACTCGGAATCTCACACTCTGGATCTCACACTCGGGATCTCACACTCGGAATCTCACACTCGGAATCTCAGAGAAACTGAGGAAAGTTTTACTTTATTCTCTCAGTTTGACAACAGAAAACTCAGCAAGTGTGTGCGTGTATGTGTGTGTGCGTGCGTGCGTGTGTGTGTGTGTGTGTGTGGCATCTGACCGAGTGAACGAGTCGTCATGGGGAAGTGAAGAGTGGAAAAGCTGAAGTTGGGGTTTATTTATTTATTCGTGTGTTTGAGTCAGGAGGATAAGCCTGGACGTGGAGGACTTGGAGGACGTGGTGACGGTTTCTTTTAACTCCACAGCTTCCATTTCTTACTTTCATTTCTTACTCTCTCGCCATTTTACGGCTTTTTAAAAATGATCATTTAAATGTATTTTTCTTTTTCATCACTGACTGGAGTCAGGAAAAGTGGAGGTCGATGACGCCGTGACATTCAAGGTCAAGAATTTAACCTTCAGTCGTCTGACTTTATTTACTTTATTTACTGTGGGGTGATATTTTTCTGAGCTGGGAGCAGATTTAACACATTGAGGATTAATGATTATTATTTCTGGGGTTTCAGTATCAAAAGTTTATATTTAGGTATTTATTTATTTGGCTGTTTAACCGTTTTCACTATTAATCTGTTGTGAGCTTTAATCCTGAGCTTCAGAGCTTCTGTATTGAAGAACAATGTAGGCCTGTTATTTATTTATTTGTTTGTTTATTTGTTTTGTTTGTTTGTTTACATTCATGCTCAGTAAAAGACAGCATATAGCCACCAGTTTAGCTTCGTGTTCAGTAAAGGAAGTGTCTAGCCACCAGTTTAGCTTCGTGCTCAGTAAAGAAAGCATATAGCCACGAGTTTAGCTTCGTGTTCAGTAAAGGAAGTGTATAGCCACCAGTTTAGCGTCATGCTCAGTAAAGAAAGCGTATAGCCACCAGTTTAGCGTCGTGTTCAGCAAAGAAGGTGTATAGCCACCAGTTTAGCGTCGTGTTCAGTAAAGAAAGCGTATAGCCACCAGTTTAGCTTCGTGTTCAGTAAAGGAAGTGTATAGCCACCAGTTTAGCGTCATGCTCAGTAAAGAAAGCGTATAGCCACCAGTTTAGCATCGTGTTCAGCAAAGAAAGTG
>CM042570.1:10152500-10225000 GCA_023630585.1 Cranoglanis bouderius
TTTAACATACTTGAAAGACATTAATAGGTTAATAAATATCTAATTTATTTAGGACATGAATTGTCTCATCTTCATCACTGTATTGAAATGTAATTATTGTTGTGTGTGTGTGTGTGTGTGTTGTTTATTTTACAGGACTACATGCCCTTCAGAGGGGTTTATGTGTCTGCGTTTGAGAATGAGTTGGATTACAGTCACACTCTCCTCCAGACAACTACATCTCTCCAAACCAACAAGTTCATTCAGGTATCAATCAGAGAATCAGATCAGTCAGGGAATCAGATCAGTCAGGGAATCGAATCAAACAGAATCGGATCAATCAGTGAATTGAATCAATCAGGGAATTGAATCAATCAGGGAATCAGATCAGTCAGGGAATCGAATCAAACAGAGAATCGGATCAATCAGGGAATCAGATCAGTCAGGGAATCAAATCAATCAGGGAATCAGATCAGTCAGGGAATCGAATCAAACAGAGAATCAGATCAATCAGGGAATCAGAGCAGTCAGGGATTCAGATCAGTCAGAGAATCGAATCAAACAGGGTCAGGGTAAGTAATTAATATTCACAACACTGTAATCCACTTTAGCTGATATCTGTTATAGCAGGTTTATTGACTCGTGCTGGCTCCAATATTATAGTCTAACCCTAACGCTAACAACTCTCTCTCTCTCTCTCTCTGGAATAGACCATAGGAGAAGTGAATTTGATTTTGAGTTATTCATGATTAACATATTGTGAAGGTTAAATAACAGAATATATTGTGTAGTTGAGTTGATTATTTATAGTCTGTAAGATAACTAACAGATGGCGTGTGATTGACAGCCGCTGGTGGCGCGGAAAACCGAGCTGGACAAACTGAGGAAGGAGGTAAAAGAGCAGTGGCACAGGGAGCAGAAGAAAATGGTACGTTCTGATATCCTCCAAATAATAATATTCACATTTATTTTCATTTCTTTTTAATCACGCTGAAGGTCTCATAACTAACTTTATTTATTTATCTGATTATTTTATATCATTACTGAGCTGTGTGTGTGTTTACAGAGTGAAGCTGACAGCGCGGTGCGTAAAGCTCGACTCCTTCACACCCAGCGTAGGGAGGAGTACGAGAAGGCTCGCGGTTCTCACGGCCGAACGGGAGACGAGCAAACACATGCAGGAGGGAGAACGCAGGAGAGGAAGAGGAAGATGGAGGAAGAGGCACTGCAGAAGAAGGTACAACTGAAAAAACACACTGTAGATTGTGTAATTTATCGTGTATACAGCACTGATATCAGAGCTCCATAACTCAGATACTGATATGTGTGTGTGTGTGTGTGTGTGTGTGTGTTCTCCATCAGGCTGAAGAGGCTCAGGAACACTACAGAGTGTGTGTCGGTGACGCTGAAGCCAAAAAAGTCAATCTGACCAAAACAAAGGGTGAAATCCTCACTCAGCTCCGAGAGCTCATCTTCCAGTGTGACCTCACCCTCAAAGCTGTGAGTTTCTGACTGTCTCTCTGTCTGTCTGTCTCTCTGTCTGTCTGTCTCACTGTCTGTCTGTCTGTCTGTCTCTCTGTCTGTCTGTCTCACTGTCTGTCTGTCTCTCTGTCCATCTCTCTGTCTGTCACTCTGTCTGTCTGTCTCACTGTGTGTGTCTGTCTGTCTCACTGTCTGTCTGTCTCACTGTCTGTCTGTCTCTCTGTATGTCTGTCTCACTGTCTGTCTGTCTGTCTCATTGTCTGTCTGTCTGTCTGTCTGTTTCACTGTCTGCTTCACTGTCTGTCTGTCTCACTATCTGTCTCTCTGTCTGTCTGTCTCTCTGTCTGTGTCACTGTATGTCTCATTGTCTGTCTCTCTGTCTGTCTGTCTCTCCATCTGTCTGTCTCACTCTGTCTCTCTGTCTGTCACTGTCTGTCTCTGTGTTTCTGTCTCTCTCTGTCTTTCTCTCTGTTTCTGTCTCTCTGTCTGACTTTTTCTGTGTTTCTGTCTCTCTGTCTGTCTTTCTCTGTGTTTCTGTCTCTCTGTCTGTCTTTCTCTGTGTTTCTCTGTCTCTGTCTGTCTGTCTGTCTGTTTCTGTGTGTTGAGTCAGTAAGTGGGTGTTTGTAGATGAGCAGAAAGTGTTTGCAGTAGAACTTAAAGGACCTATTTTTAAGCGGACTGTCTGTCTCACTCTTTATGTCTGTCTCTTCCTGTGTGTGTGTGTGTGTTTGTGTGTGTGTGTGTGTGTGTGTAGGTGACAGTGAACTGGTTCCAGATGCTGTATAATCAGGTGGTGTCAGTTCCTGTACAGTACCAGACGCTGTGTGATCAGGTGAAGCAGTATGAACCCGGACAATGTTACTCAGAGTTTGTACACAGTTTACCTAAAGAGCGTGTGTGGCTGGAGGCGCTGTCTCACGGGCACGCAGGACCGTCCAGGTCAGGGTGAGATAATCACACACACACACGAGGTCCAGATACTGAGAAGAACCCATCATCAGTGGGTTCTAAATCAGCACAGAACTCTAATGATAACTAATTAGCTGTTATTTATTGAAAAGAAGTATAATAAAATAATCGCAGGGTGAAACACAGCTAAGTCGAGAATATAGTGTAATGTATATAATATATAAACACTGCTGTGGTGCCTGCATGAGTGTTGTGGTAGTTTCTAATGGGTTTCTAGTGTCACCAGCTCACATGACGCGTGACTCACTCAGGATGAGGCGATACAGACACACGGAAGGGATTTTCTGCAGTTTAGAAAACGAAACAGCTTGTTTACTTTATGCTACTGCGACAGAATTAGCATCTCTAAATAGATTTAAATTAAAGATCACAAATTGTTAATGTAAATCCTGTGGGGTTTCAGTTTAAATGTTCATGTGGGACTGAAGATAAACAGCGACTGTAAACACACACACACACACACATTATGACAAAAAATTAACGCTCAAAACAAAAATCTTTATTAAAACTACACACACACACTTCATTTCCTCTTTCGCCTGTATGAACCTGTGAGTCTGCAGTGTTCAGAGCAAGTATTGTGTGTGTGTGTGTGTGTGTGTGTGTATTCCTCAGGAAGTGATGAAAACCGCTTGACTGATTCAGACTGCAGTTTACTCCACTTATGCACACACACACACACACACACACACACACGCGCGCACACACGCGCACACACACACACACACTTCTGCATAAACCAGGCCATTTTGGGCTGACTTGGTCTGCACACACACACACACACACACACACACACACACACACACACACACACACACACTTTATTTCTGCCTGCATGGTTTTAATCCATTGTGTGTGTGTGTGTGTGTGTGTGTGTGTGTGTGTGTGTATTGTCTACAGCATGCCTTTCCATAAGAGATCACTGAGCAGTACACACTCCTCTCAGGGGAACCTGTCTCAGCTCTCTGCCGATGAAGTGAACAGTCCCGATCATAAACGCATCAGCAAGATGGATGAACCACCATCCAACAGTGGCTCAGCCGACATCCACGGTAACACACACACACACACACACACACACACACTCCTTTCTGTCTGTCTGTTTGACTCTCTTACTCTGTAAGTACTACAGTTATATTTAAGTGATGTTAAGAGTTAAGTGTGTGTGTGTGTGTGTGTGTGTGTGTGTGTGTGTGTGTGTAGCTCTGAAGGGAGGAATGTGCAGTGATTCAGAAAGTGCAGGAGGAAGCAGTGAGTCTCGGTCTGTGGATTCTCCCACTGCCAGTCCAGGTACATCATCACACTTTATACCACAATATCACCACACTGTCACTCTGTTAGTATTGTTTACACCACAAGCAATTCTGGATTCTGATTGGTCAGAAGGTGTTGATTAGTTTTCTATAACAGCAGCTCTGACAGTAGCACAGCTGCAAATCACAGGTTTATATTAACGCGCCTGTAAACGACTGTTTATAGCTGCTATAATGTAAGTGACAGCAGGAACTAACTTGTCTCACCGGCATTCCACAACATTAAACGTAACTATAAATGGTTAAAAAGTATGACATGTTGTTTGTTAATAAATAAAAAAATTGCTAAGTTGCTGTGGTGTAAGAGGAATAAAACACTCGGGGACGTGCTGTTAGAGGAAAATAATCCACTTCAGGGGGGTAACAGTAACTCACTTCATCACACCACCCTGTCACTCAGTATTTTACTGTAACACACACAAACACACACACGCACACACACACACACACGCGCGCGCTCGCGCACAGAGTATTTGTTAAATACATCATAACTATGTTATCACCAATACATCACTGTATTATTGTTTTATTATTTTTTTGTCACCGTATTATTATTATTGTATTATTAATAATGCATGTTATTACTCTATGACCGTATTATCACAGTATTATCAGTAACCATATGATAAAAAGTGTGTGTGTGTGTGTGTGTGTCTGTGTGTAGGGGATTTTAAGCGCAGACTTCCCAGAACTCCGTCCACAGGCACCATGTCATCTGCTGATGATTTAGATGAAAGAGAACCTCCTTCACCTTCAGACAACGGTGTGTGTGTGTGTGTGTGTGTGTGTGTGTGTGTGTTTGTTAATACACCTGTGTTGTTACTCAGGTGTTGTGTGTGTATGCGTCTAGATGGTGTTACATGTGACATTGACATTGTGTGTGATTTGGGACAGAGCCACTGAGTAGTGATGACGTGTAGGTTTGGAACACAGCTGGTCTGTTTATTCCTTACTTTGGGAAATAAATACAGGGTGGGGTTCTTACCTGTACTTACGCTGTACATGTAATAGGTGTGTAATTGAATGAAAGTGACACATTCATGTTAGGAGAACAGGTTTAGGGAAATGAAAATATGGCTCATCAGATTTGTAGCTCAGTTTCTTCTTATGTTTGACAGCAACACACACACACACACACACACCTAACACACGGTGCTGTGTTCACTTCATGGCTCAGGTCATGCTCGTACTTCTGTATTAGTAAATGACTATAAGTGTGCGTGTCTGTGTGTGTCTCAGGTGTAAGTGAGATGGTGACAGAGAGGACGAATTCTCCCGGTCCTTTCAGAAACACTCAGATGTCCAAAGCGGCTCACACACACAAACTGAGGAAACTGCGTGCTCCGTCTAAGTGCAGGGAGTGTGACAGCCTGGTGGTGTTCCACGGAGCCGAGTGTGAGGAGGTACTGCCACTCATCATCACTACCTTCATCACCATCATCATCATATCATCACTAGCTTCATCAGCAACATGATATGATAAGCATGTTATAAATTAACTCTTTGGAACTTACATACTAGCTCTGTGTCATAATTGGTGTGTATGTGTGTGTGTGTGTGTGTGTGTATAGTGTTCTTTAGCATGTCATAAAAAGTGTCTGGAGACCTTGGCGATTCAGTGTGGCCATAAGAAGCTCCAGGGAAGGCTGCACTTATTCGGCATCGATTTCTCTCAGGCGGCTAAAAACAGCGCAGACGGCATTCCCTTCATCATCAGGAAGTGCACTTCCGAGATCGAGAGTCGTGCCCTGAACATCAAGGTACGCTCACTCACCCTGCGTCTGCCAGCGCTGATCTCGTACGCTAACCCCTAATCAGCCCGTTAGCTAGCAGGCCGCTGTAGTTGTGTAGTAGAGTTGTGGTGTAGTGTTAATGCGGTTCGTTTGTTGTGTTTTAAGGGAATTTATCGTTTAAATGGAGCGAAGTCTCGAGTGGAGAAACTCTGTCAGGCGTTTGAGAACGGAAAAGACCTGGTGGAGCTGTCAGACCTGTATCCACACGACATCAGCAACGTGCTCAAACTATACCTGAGACAGGTATGTACCACCCTACACACACACACACACACACACACACACACGCAACAGAGGTGAATACAGTCACTCAGTACTTGGTTAAAATAAGAACACACTGTACTGCTCTCAGCCAATCAGAACTCACTGTACTGCTCTCATCCAATCAGAACACACTGTACAGCTCTTAGCCAATCAGAACACACTGTACTGCTCTCAGCCAATCAGAAACACTGTACTGCTTTCAGCCAATCAGAACACACTGTACTGCTCTCATCCAATCAGAACACACTGTACTGCTCTCGGCCAATCAGAACACACTGTACTGCTCTCGGCCAATCAGAACACACTGTACTGCTCTCAGCCAATCAGAACTGACTGTACTGCTCAAGACTGAAGGTCATAGCATATACATACATATTAGCATATTACAGCATAAACAGTAAAGAATATCTGGTGTGTGTGTGTGTGTGTGTGTGTGTGTGTGTGTGTGTGTGTGTGTGTGTAGCTACCTGAGCCGTTGATCCTGTACAGGTATTATAATGAGATTATTGGTCTGGCTAAAGAAGCTCAGAGTGTAACGCCGGACAACACACCTCGCCTCAGCGTCGAGCTCAACCGAGTCATCCTCAAAATACGAGACCTGCTGAGACACCTTCCTCCTGCACACTACAGAACCCTGCACTTCCTCATCACTCACCTGCACAGGTAACACTACTACACTTCCTCATCACTCACCTGCACAGTGTGTAAAAAGTGGTAAAGTCTGTACTGACTCATTTACAGGTAATGAACCCACATTTACCCTGTGTAATAAAACACTGTATTTAGAATAAATGTTACATTATATTTAATGTAACCCCACCTTTTAGTACAGGTAGCTTACAGTCGTGTGTGTGTGTGTGTGTGTGTGGTTGTGTGCGTTGTGTGTGTGTGTGTGTGTGTGTGTGTGTGTGTGTGTGTGTTGTCAGAGTGTCCGAGCATGCGGAGGAGAATAAGATGGACGCGAGGAATCTGGGGATCATCTTCGGGCCGACGCTGATTAAACCCCGGCGGTTGGATGCGGACGTGTCCCTGTCCTCCCTGGTGGACTACCCCTACCAGGCTCTGATGGTGGAGCTGCTCATTCAACACCATCTGAAGATTTTTGACCTCCAGTTAAGCCCTGCCCCCTCCACCAACCCTCCACTCAGTCGCTGCTCACAGTCTCTCTTAGACATCAAAGAGGTGAGAGGTCATCATCATCATCATCATCATCATCATCACACTGCATGACTTACCACGGGTCCATAACAGACAGATACAGGCGGACATTATTAGTAATAAGTAGGAAATAGCACATACAGTAATACATCAAAGGGAAAATACATAAATAAATAAACAGTGTCTATGCAGCAGGAATAATGGGTCAAAGATAAGCCCTGTTTATTTTACTGAAAATAATTATTATAATTTCACTAATTTTACTAAATCATTATTTATTAATCATTCTCAGTGTTGTCAAAAGTTTTTATTTATATTTTTATTTACTTATTATTATAGTCATTGACACATGCAGCTATAATGACATGATGAATGTGAGCATTAATGTGGTGTGTGTGTGTGTGTGTGTGTGTGTGTGAGAGCAGAGCTCTAAAGCCCATAAGAGATACTCGTCTGTGCTTCCCAACTCACACTCAGTGGATGAAGTGAAGGAAGTGCACTTAGCAAGTGGACATGAGGGGAAAGAGGACACAGCAGGTCAGGAGGAGTACACTCACTCACACACTCACTCACACACACACACTCACTCACTCACACACTCACTCACTCACACACTCACTCACACACTCACTCACTCACACACTCACACACACACTCACACACACACTCACACACTCACTCACACACACACACACTCACTCACTCACACACACTCACTCACTCACACACACACTCACTCACACACACACTCACACACTCACTCACCCACTCACTCCCTCACACACACACTCACACACTCACACACACTCTCACTCACTCACTGACTCACACACTCACTCACTCACTCACACACACTCCCTCACACACTCACTCACTCACTCACACACTCACACACTCTCACTCACTCACTCACTCACACCCACACTCACTCACTCACACACACTCACTCACACACACACTCACTCACTCACTCACACACTCACACACACTCTCACTCACTCATTCACTCACTCACACACTCACTCACACACTCACTCACACACTCACTCACTCACTCACTCACTCACACATACTCACACACACACACACACTCACTCACTCACACACACACTCACTCACTCACACACACACTCACACACTCTCACTCACTCACTCACTCACTCACACACACACTCACTCACTCACACACACTCACTCACACTCACTAACTCACTCACTCACTCACACACTCACACACACTCTCACTCACTCACACACTCACACACTCACTCACTCACTCATACACTCACTTACTCACTCACACATACTCACTCACACACACACACTCACTCACTCACACACACACTCACTCACACACACACTCACACACTCTCACTCACTCACACTCACTAACTCACTCACTCACTCACACACTCACACACACTCTCACTCACTCACACACTCACACACTCACTCACTCACTCACACACTCACACACACTCACTCACACACTCACTCACTCACTCACACACTCACACACACTCTCACTCACTCACTCACACACTCACTCACACACACTCTCACTCACTCACTCACTCACTCACTCACACACACTCACTCACACACACACTCACTCACACACTCACACACACTCTCACTCACACACACTCACTCACTCACTCACACACACACTCACTCACTCACACACACACTCACTCACACACTCACTCACACAGACTCACACATTCACTCACTCATACTCACTCACACACTCACTGACACACTCACTCACACACTCACTCACACACTCACTCACTCACACACTCACTCACACGCTCACTCACACACACACTCACTCACTCACACTCACTCACACACACTCACTCACTCACACACTCACATACTCACTCACACACTCACTCACTCACACACTCACTCACTCACACGCTCACTCACTCACTCACTCACACACTCACTCACACGTTCACTCACTCACTCACTCACACACTCACACACACACTCACTCACTCACTCATTCGATATGTATTTGTAATATAAACTTTAATATTATTATTATTTTCTCTGTGTGTTTGTGTGTGTGTGTGTGTGTGTGTGTCTGTGTGTGTGTGTAGCTGACAGTACAGATGGTGTAAACGGTGTTGGATCGTTGTTAGCTGTCAGTCGCCTCAGTATGAATACAAATATCCCCCCAGTGAAGCTCCGCCCACCACGAACCCACTACCTGTCCCGCCCCGTGAGTTTACCTGTGGACCGCCTGCTCAACGAACGCAACATGGCTGAGCGAGAGAGCTTGGGCGGGGCCATCCCAGAGAAACCAGAGGCGGAGAAAGCGGAGAGCCGCGCCTACCGCAGCCCCTTCGTCCACACACATACCCTGAGACGCACCTGGGACAAACAGTACCGCCATTACGATGTCACGCCTCGCACTGCCATGATCGTTGCCAACCTCCCTCCCTCAGGGGCAGTGGGCGGAGCCAAAACTGAAACTTCTAAAACGGACACAGCCAAACTGGACGGATCCAAAACGGCCACCACAGAAGCACCGAGCGGTGTTTTATCTCAGAACAGTTCGTACACCGTTACCATGCGTCCATTTCGGACTCTGAGACGAGACAGTAGCATGAGCGATAAGGATGTACCGATAACGTTCAGATCAACGCGGACACTCCAGCCCCCGCCTGGAACTTTCTACAGGCCTCCGCACGTCCACATTAAAACTCCAGACACGGAAAAGAACGGTAACGTTTCCCCGACCACCACCGTAACTACACTGTCTGTCACTATAGCTGCACCACTAGCCACGATAAATGTGTGTCCAACCTCAGCTGCACTGTCAGTCACACCCACATCACCATCAACAGGAAGTGACGCGTGTGGTAAAGAGGAAGTGCAGACGGAGCCTGAGTCGGACGAGGTGAATGAGAATAAATCGGTGTATCAGAGACTGAGAGAGAGCCAGCTCTCACACCGAGAGGCACGCTTCGTATAAACACACACACACACACACACACACACACACACACACACACACACACACACACACACACACACACACCTGAGCAGTCAGAGAAGAGCGTTATTGAAGCTGGCTTGCTAATGCACTGATTAGCACTGAGTGTATGACACGGCGCTCTACATTAGTTTTATTATTTTTTATAGAATGACCAATATAATATAAAATGTCTTAACTGAAAATGTTTGTTACATGCAGTTTGTGTGAGATGATTTAATGTGCAGCTGTGTGTGTGTGTGTGTGTGTGTGTGTGTGTGTGTGTGTGTGTACAGTGAAAGCATTTATACAGATGGAGTAAATGTGTAATATTTTATGCAGATTTAACCCTGATGATGCAGTTAATAAGCCTGAATATGTGCATATGTAAAATACATAATGAATATATTTGCATAAATCTGCAAATCATTTTATTGTTGTGATCATTTTTGTGTTTTATTTGTGTTCTCTGTAACACACTGCACTGACCACAATACAGAACATTTATACCTCTTACTGCTCTGTGCTGTCTTTTATCAACTTCACCGTCTTAGTCTTAGTCCTAGTGGTAGTGGTAGTCTTAGTGTTAGCCTTAGTGTTAGTGTTAGTCTTAGTGTTAGCCTTAGTGTTAGTGTTAGTCTTAGTGTTAGTCTTAGTGTTAGTGGTAGTCTTAGTGTTAGTCTTAGTGTTAGTCTTAGTGTTAGTCTTAGTGTTAGTCTTAGTGTTAGTCTTAGTATTAGTCTTAGTTCTGGTCGTCTGGTTCCTCTCAAGGTTTCTTCCTTATATCATCTCAGGGAGTTTTTCCTTGCCACCGTCACCGCTGGCTTGCTCATTGGGGATAAATTCATAAATTTAAAATCTATGTCCTGAATTTATACACTTCTGTAAAGCTGCTTTGGGACAATGTCCATTGTTAAAAGCGCTATACAAATAAACTGAACTTGAACTTGAACTCTTAGTGTTAGTGGCAGTGTTAGTCTTAGTGGTACTGTTAGTCTTAGTGTTACTGTTAGTGTTAGTGTTAGTCAGTGTTAGTGGTAGTGGTAGTGTTAGTCTTAGTGGTAGTTTTAGTGTTAGTCTTAGTGTCAGTGTTAGTGGTAGTTTTAGCATTCGTGTTAGTCTTAGTGTTAGTCTTAGTGTCAGTGTTAGTGGTAGTTTTAGTGGTAGTCTTAGTGGTAGTGTTTGTCTTTGTGGTAGTCTTAGTATTAGTCTTAGTGGCAGTGTTAGTGGTAGTCTTAGTGTTAGTCTTAGTGGCAGTGTTAGTGGTAGTCTTAGTGTTAGTCTTAGTGGTAGTGTTAGTCTTAGTGTTAGTCTTAGTGGTAGTATTTAGTTTATTTATTTATAAAGCACATTTAAAAACAACAGAAGTTGGAACCAAAGTGCTGTCCAAGTCGTATAAAACATTTAAAACAAATATTTAATATTATCAAATACTGATGGACAAATGAAAATTCTACTCACTCAGATCGAATTAAAAGATAACGAATAAAAGTGGGTCTTCAGAGAATATTTGAATGTGGCAATAGAGGGAGAAGATCTAATATGAAGAGGGAGACTATTCCAGAGCCTGGGAGCAGCTACTGAGAAAGTTTGGTCACTTTCGGTTTTAAAGTGTAAACGAGGCACTGAAAGGAGAAGTTGACTGGATGATCGGAGAGATCTTGAGGCAGTAAACGGTAAGGAGATCACATATGTACTGGGGAGCGAGTCCATGTAAAGCTTTAAAAACGTTAGTTAGTGTTCGTCTTAGTAGTAGTCTTAGTCTTAATTGTAGTCTTAGTGGTAGTCTCTTAGTCTTAGTCTTAGTATTAGGGTTAATATTAGTCTTAATGTTAGTGTACAACAAAGTGCCCATGAGTCTGCTTTATGGTGGTATTTGGAACACAGTCCAAGAATGAAAAGACAGCGGGGAGAGCAGTGAGCGTCCGAGTGAAATCTGTCTGTCTGAGATCAGATTCAGTCTTAATTTAAACAAATTTGTTTAAATTGTGTGTGTGTGTGTGTGTGTGTGTGTGTGTGTGTGTGTGTGTGTGTGTGTGTGTGTGTAAAAAACATTTACAGAAATAAAGTTGATGCGAACACTGAGAGTGTTTCAGTGTCTGGGCTGCAGATTAGATCGGATTAGAGTAAATCGGATTATGGCTCACATGCTCACACTCAGATCTGCTCCACTTCACACCGTGCTCTTGAAACTATTTATTATTTACACACAAATAAAGATCCTGAACGCTTTCCGTACTGAGGTAAGGAATAAATCTGCTTTATTATAAAACTATCAAACTTATTCTGCACAGGAAGAGAATTAAAGAGAAGTAGATTATATTCTACATTCATCACTTATTTAACACTCGTCACTTGTTTCTGTTCAGCTGTGTGTGAGTTATTCAGAACAGTGTGTGTGTGTGTGTGTGTGTGTGTGTTTACCTGAAACCTAGAAAACCATCGGAAGTAGATTTATAGCATAGAATTATATTTTACAAAAACAATTATGTAAAAACCCATGAACACTTTTTTTTTTTTTAACTTTTAAATTTTTGTGAACTTTATTTTTTAACTTCATATTGATTTCTAGCAACAGCAGCAGTGGCTTAAACAGATAAATAAATATTATTAAATATAATGTTCAATATAATAATACTACTACTACTAATAATAATAATAATAATAATAATAATAATAATAATGGAATATGTAATGTAATCTGCAAAATAAATGTAAATTTTTTTTAAAAACATTTATTTCTGTAATTTTATTAAAATTTAAATACAGAAAGTGAACGGTGTGAACAGGAGAGTCAGATTCCTGTTTAATGACTGAATAAATAAACACATTAATAAACAGAGATATTGTAATGTAGTGTGTGTGTGTGTGTGTGTGTGTGTGTGTGTGTTTAGGTGTGTTACCCCCCACAGTGACCCCCTCTCGGGGTGAATCGGGGCAGAAATGAACACCAGAAGTCAGATTCGTCTTCTGCTGTGGAAAAACTGGACGCTGCGCAAGAGACAGAAAGTATGAAAATAAACGAATAATTTTATTGTTTCTTAATAATTTATAATAATAATAATAATAATAATTATTATTATTATTATTATTTACTAATTTATTAATATTTACACATTTAAATGTGTAAATTCGTCTCGCCATCACCACTAGCCTGTCTGTCTGTCCTTCTGTCTGTCTGTCTTTTTTAGCTTCATACTGTTTAGCATAAAACATTTAATCAACAACATAATAATTAGCTAAAATACCGAGCTACAAAAAACACAACTCTGTGCTAATGTTAGCAGCTAACTAGTTCATCCAAGTTTAACTTTTCACCACTGTCCAAGTTTAGCAGCGAGCTAGCTAGCATGATGCTAAGCAACAGGTGAAAAGTGTACTAGTGATGTCAGAGTATCATGTTTTAATTCAAGCTCCGCCCACATTGACTCTAATAAATAATTAAATATAACAGATATAACGTGTGTGTGTGTGTGTGTAGATTCGGTTCTTGGTGGAGATCCTGTGGCCCGTCTTCCTGTTCGCAGGACTCGTGTGGCTCAGGAGAGCGAATCCTCTTTACCAACAACACGAGTGTGAGATTCTAATCATCTGTAAACATTTTACACTTAAATGCCATTAACACACTTACAGCCCTCTATACATTACATATATATTTATTATAAGATCAGAATATCTGATACTGTAATAAATCATTTGGACATCGTTGTGATTATATACCTGTAAAATTGTGAGATTAGTATAAAATTAGCATTAGCATTAGCATAACAAATCATGTCGTTATAAATGTGCGTCTGTATTTTAACCTCATATGAAACTTCATGTGAATTGTTTCAGGTCATTTTCCCAACAAGGCCATGCCTTCAGCGGGAATTCTGCCGTGGATTCAGGGAATCTTCTGCAACGTTAACAATCCCTGCTTCCGTTACGCAACTCCGGGAGAATCTCCAGGAATCGTGTCCAATTACAACAACTCCATGTAAGTCTGATCTCTATCTGTCAAATCATTTATTGTCTTTCAAGGGAAATTTGTTGTGCAGCAAATATTTAAAAAAAAAAAATCAAAAAGTAAATCATACAGTAAAACAACTAACACACACATTTATATTCAGATTAAGAAAAGTCAGATATTCAGGAATCAGACTGCATTTAAGGGACATCTAGATATCAGACAACAGCCTCAGGAGCTTCTCATGAATGAGTTTAATGAAGAGGTTCAGAGAGAATTTACAGATTTAAAATTCACTAATAAATGTATTTAATAATATTAATTCATTTAAACATATTTACAAGTTGATGATGAACCAGTTGATGAGGAACCAGTTGATGATGAACCAGTTGATGATGAACCAGTTGAATAACGAGTTGATGATGAACCAGCTGATGATAACGATGCTAAGATAAACAGGTCTTACTCATGATGATGATGATGTTCTCTGCAGACTTGCTCGGTTTTACTCGGATGTTCAGGAGCTGCTGTTTAGTGACGCTGAGTTTCAGCAGTTGGGGCGACTCTGGCAGGAAGCGTCAGATTTCAGCAACTTCATGGACACACTGAGGAAAGAACCGGGCCGAGCTACAGGTACCAAATATTATTCACATTTTAGTGCTAATGTTATTTATCAGGCTGTTAACATCCTCTCCTACACACACACACACACACACACACACACACACACACACACACACACACACACTTGTTTGTGAGTCTGAAGTCTGAGAGTTGAAAGTTCTAACCTTGAAGCCCACATGCAACACACAGTTTTTAGGAAATGATCAGAAATCAGAGGAAATGCTGCAGTGAGAGAGGACCTGTGTCTCACAGCTCTGGAGAAACACAAACACAAAACTGATTTCAGATGCTAATTTGTGTTCATGGCTATAATTAGCTCTGAGCTCTGGATCTCTGTAGTTTTAGAAGTTTTTCTTTCCCGTACAGGATCTGAAATGGAACCTGAGGTCCTAATAACGTGAGGAGGAGTGAGGAGTGTGTCCTTACTGAAACGCTGATCCTGTTTTCCTTCCTGTTTGATTTCCTTCATTTGTAAAAGCATCAAGAGTAAATGTAAATTATAAATGTCTTCTAGCTGAGCAGGAGGAAGTGCACAGTTTAAGCACTCAGCCTCTGCGTCCTCGTTAACTTCCTGTTCTGTGTCTTGTTTGTCCTTCGCTTTCTTTTCAGGGAGAGGACTGAAGATCGAGGACATCCTGAAAGACGATGAGACTCTGACATCGTTTTTGCTGAGGGACGCCGGCCTGTCGGACTCTGTGGTCCATCAGCTCACAAACGCACGAGTGCGGGTCGAACAGGTAACGCTCACCTGAGAGTGATGACGAGACCCCGCCCTGATTGTGAGAGTGCATTGTGGAACCAAACCTCACTGATCTCACACCTCCTCCATCCTCCTTTAACTCCAAGTCCATGAGATCTGGACTGACTGACCATAAGATGGAGAGATCATCAACAGTGTGGTGGTCGACCTCCATTCAGTGCTTTAGCTCAAATCTAAAATCATGAAGTGCTCAGAATGGTAGCCAGTAGGGTACAGCTAGTTAGTGCTAAGCTTTTTTGCCTTGGTGTAGTCAGCTTAGTTCCTCCCAGGGGAACCTCCTGGAACTTCCAGATGTGGAGCCAATATTCAGCCCAGCTCTTCAAATGGATTATGGTATAGACCACTGGGAGTGAGAGCTTGGGCTTGGGGTGAGCATCTGACATGAAGTTACGGTTTTGTGAGTGTTCATATGAAGTGAGATCTTTCTAGGTGCACAATGAAGTAATCTACCCAGGGCATGGACCACTAGCTTCAAAGGTCAAATACCAATAAGTTGTTAAACATTCAGAAGTTGTCTCTAAAGCAGAGGACACTTGTCTGGGGTTGGGACCACTGTGATGGGGCTGGACCACCTGATCACTCCTGGTTTTCACATCTTCTGGAACTTTTCATCAGTTACTTGGTAGGACTGCTGGTGCATGACGACTCTCAGTGTCACCCTTCTGCAGGACCACTGCTTCCAGATATCACATGATATAATCCACCGGGATCTACTCGTGATCCCAAGCGTTCAGTCGTACTCACTCCTGATGTGCTCAAGAGCACCTGAGTAACGATGGAGTCATGGTGGTTTCTGGGTGGGTGGTTCCACTGACTGGTCAGAACCCTCTGCAGTAAGTTGCAAGAACAGTGGCTCTCGTGTCTCAGTGGTTAAGGCTTTGGGTTTGATTACAAAGTTGCGAGTTCAAATCCCAGCACTGCTGAGCTCTTACTGCTGGATCCTGAAGACCCTTAACCCTCAATGCTCAGGTTTACTGTCTCAGTCATTACTCACCTTGGATCAAAGCCTCCACTAAATAATTAAATGTAAATATAAATGGTCATATCTTCCATAATGACCCCCAAGATGATGTGTGGCTCCTTCAGCTAATGGTTCCATAGTACAGGAGACCACCCTCCTGAGGGTATTAATCGGTTCAGGTGGAGTCCAGCAGTGGAGGAGGTTCTCAGGTGAACTCACCTTCTGGAGTAGTGTCGAGTTCTCAAGTGTGTTTTTAATGTCATTTTTATTGCTGTTTTTCTCTCAGCATGTCCTCGCTCTATAACCCACAATCTTACCCCCCCCCCCCCGTCTCTCTGTCTCTCTGTCTCTCTCTCTCTCTCTCTCTCTCTGTAGTTTGTGTATGGAGTACCTGATCTGGGCCTACAGGAGATCGCCTGCAGTCAGGTTCTCCTCGAGCGCTTCATCATCTTCCCGAGTGGGCGTGGAGTCCACGGGGTCCGTAACGCCATGTGCGCTCTCACACCGCAGAAACTGCAGAAGATCGAAGACAAACTTTACGCCAACATCGACTTCTTCAAACTCTTC
This sequence comes from Cranoglanis bouderius, assembly GCA_023630585.1. NCBI lineage: Eukaryota > Metazoa > Chordata > Actinopteri > Siluriformes > Cranoglanididae > Cranoglanis > Cranoglanis bouderius. The sequence goes on from CM042570.1 coordinate 10,169,309, forward strand.
AGACTGGTCAGTCCTCATCACACACCTCATCACACACATCATCACACACATCATCACACACCTAGTGCACTAGCGACAAGGGGACAAGTCTATAGAAAGGGCACTTGAATTGGAATGAGGCAGATCTCTCCGTCTGTCCCTTCTTCCTATCTTCATTATCTCTTTCTCTCTCTGCTTTCCTATTTCACTCTTTCCTCTATCCCTCTGTATCTCTCTCCATCACTGCCTCTTTATCTCACCCATTCTGTTTCTCTATCCCTCTATTTTTCCATCTGTCCCTCTCCATTTCTTCTCTCTCTCTCTCTCTCTCTCTCTCTCTCTCTCTCTCTCTCTCTCTCTTTTCTTCTGTCAGTCTCAGAGAGATTAAGGTAGTCGACATGACAACATGATTATCATGATGAAGATACTCAGCACAGTTCTGTAATCAGATTACACACACACACACACACACACACACACACACACACACACACACACACAGAGAGACACACAGACACACACACGGCTTATGGCAGTTATATGAGCTCGAGTTTGTCACAGGGCTGTTATGCTGAGGTTTTAATCTGATGAGAAAAAAAAGTTTGTAGGAGCCTAAACACACGAGAGAGAGAGAGAGAGAGAGAGAGAGAGAGAGAGAGAGGGAGAGAGAGAGAGAGAGAGAGAGAGAGAGAGAGAGAGAGAGAGAGAGAGAGATGTGGTAAATCACTCAAACAGCTGACTGATCTGAGAACATGGGCGTGGCCTAATATTGTAATAGCACATTTGATAGACGGCTCTGTGTGAGACCCAACCTGCTCCATTTACTGTTCGCCCAAACTGTGTATATCATCAATAAAAGAGTCTCTCTTCTTCTGTCTGTGTCTCTCTTTGTTTGTCTATCTCTCTCTCTGTCCGTCTGTCTGTCTCTCTCTCTGTCTGTCTGTCTCTCTCTCTCTCTCTCTCTCTCTCTCTCTCTAGTTGCCGATGGTGTTGGATAATCACTCCAGTGGAGTTGACCTGCACTTCTGGGGGCGTGTTCTCTCTGCTGTGTCTGAGAAGCTGCAGCAGGTATACACACACACACACACACACACACACACACACACACACACACACACACACACACACACACACACACATCACCTGAGTAATGTCGTCACTCAGATGGAGGACAAAATCTATAAAATCTGTATCAGCTGAGACTTGATCAGTGTGTGAAGTTTCCTTCTTTAGTTTTAGAAGCTTAAGGTTACCGTGTGTGTGTGTGTGTGTGTGTGTGTGTGTGTGTGTGTGTGTGTGTGTGTGTGTGTGTGTGTGTGCGCATTTACAAATCTTTTGGGCAGTGTGTCAAGAGGACATTCCTCAGAGGTGACATCCTGTGGGTGGAGCTGAATTCTTTCCCTTTCCCTGTGTGTGTGTGTGTGTGTGTGTGTGTGTGTGTGTGTGTGAGAATAATAGTTCAGTTATGAATCACATCACATCCAGCAAGTTTTAACATGAGCTTGTAACTTGCAACTTGACTTGAGGGTGACACACACACACACACACACACACACACACACACACACACACACACACACCCTGACATGTGCAAGGTCACACTGTGAAAGTTTTTTTTTTAATTAAACATGTTTATCACGTCCACATGAAATCGGTGTAAACGGAGTTTTACACAATTTTACATTTGATTCATTTCTCTGAGGCTTTTATCCACAGTGACCTACACCTGAGCAGGTGAGGGTTAAAGGTCATGCTCAGGGACTCCATCAGCTTTACTGATTCTGGGATTTAAACTCACAACCTTCTGACTTCCACACATTTCTCCACCTTTCACAAGAAGCTTCCTTTCTGAGACCCGGTCATGCTGAGAGGAACTCGGGGAGAGAGAAGATCATACAGAGGCTTCAGGAGGACCTCACAGTATAGTGTGTTAGATATCACTCTCATTTAAATAAACCTGTCTCTCTCTCTCTCTCGCTGTCTCTCTCTCTGTGTGTCAGTTACTGAGCAGGCCGAGTTCCAGAGCGCTGTCTGTGGTTCTGCGGCGTGTGTTTGAGGAGAACGTTCCCTCGTCCTTCACTCAGCTGCTCTCACTGCTGTCTGATCTGTTCTGTGGTTACGAGTCGGAGGGAAACTCTCGGGTTCTGTCCTTCAACTGGTATGAAGACAACAACTTCAGACTGTTCCTGGGAATAAACACCTCACACACACACGGTGGATACACGTATGACCACACGGCCTGTGAGTAGACACACACACACACACACACACACACACACACACACACACACACACACACACACACACACACAGCTCAGAACAGACAGACAGGTAAACAGACAGGTGGACTGATGGATATGCAGGTGGACAGAGAGACAGACATACAGATATACAGAGAGACATACAAATATACACAGAGACAGAAAGACATACAGATATACACAGAGACAGAGAGAGAGACAGACATACAGATATACACAGAGACAGAGAGAGAGACAGACATACAGATATACACAGAGACAGAGAGACGTACAGATATACACAGAGACAGAGAGACAGACAGACATACACAGAGACAGAGAGACAGACAGATGGATACATTGTATGTGTTAAACAGCTGAAGGTTTTAAATTGAACAGGTTTAAATCATTCTCTCTCTCTCTCTCTTTTTGTCTGTCTCTCTCTCTGTCTGTCTCTCTGTCTGTCTCTCTCTCTCTCTCTGTTGGCCTCTCTCTCTGTTTCTCTCTCTGTCTGTCTCTCTCTCTCTGTCTGTCTCTCAGCTCCGTTCTGTAACGCTCTGATGCAGAATCTGGAGTCGAACCCTGTCACTAAAATCGTGTGGAATTCAGTGAAGCCTCTTGTGATGGGTAAAATCCTGTACACACCTGACTCTCCTGCTGTACACAAGATACTGAAGAGTGTAAGACACACACACACACACACACACACACACACACACATTTACACTTTTGTCTTCTTTCTCTCTTCTGTATCTAACTGCACTGTTTATAATTCTAATGTAAATATACAGTTATACCTTGTGTGTATTAAAGCAATATCTGTATTTAGAAGTGTGTGTGTGTGTGTGTGTGTGTGTGTGTGAGTACAGGCTAACAGCACCTTTGAGGAGTTGGAGCGGTTGATAAACATGGCGAAGGCGTGGGAGGAAGTGGCTCCTCAAATCTGGCATTTCTTTCAGGACAGCGTTCAGATGAATATGATTCGGGTACAAATAACACACACACACACACACACACACACACACACACACACCGTCATCATAATTTTTGTCTTGTGAGTGATTAGCGCCCCCTAGTGCTCTACAGTGGTGTGTGTGGTTGTGTTGTACATCGTGTGTGTGTGTTGTGCTGTAGGACACACTCAGGAACCCAACGGTGATGGATTTTCTGGACCGGCGTCTGGAAGAGACACAATTCACCACCAAATACATCCTCAACTTCCTCCATGACGGTTGCCATCGAGACCGCTACGAGGACATGCCCGACTTCGACTGGAGGAACGTCTTCAACCTGACTGACCAAATCCTGCGCACCTTCGTCCAGTACAGCGAGGTACAGCTACCCTCCATCTCATCACTCCCCGGTTACCATGGCAACCAGCTCACACCACCAGCACACCTGAGTGGACGTGTGTTAGATACCTTAATGTTTATACTTTAACATTCTTCCTCTGTCTGTCTCTCTGTGTGTGTGTGTGTGTGTGTGTGTGTGTGTGCAGTGTGTAAACCTGGATAAGTTTGTAGCTCATGTGGATGAGGATCAGATGAGCCATCAGGCTCTGTATCTGCTGCAGGAGAATAAGTTCTGGGCGGGAGTGGTGTTTGTGGGCGTGTACCCGTGGAGCACAGAGCTGCCGAGACACGTCACGTATAAAATCCGCATGGACATCGACGCGGTGGAGCGAACCAACAAGATCAAGGACAGGTGACTGAAAACAGTTTAGTGATAACAAACAAATCTGATGAGAAGTTCGTGACATCGTGCTCTGGGGCGTGGTGGATGTGGGCGGGACCTCATGGCCATACGCAGGGTTTTAGAAATACCTTACCGTTAAAACTGAAGCGTCGCGCCGGATTTCATGCTCGGCCTCTGTGAACAGTAAAGCCCCGCCTTCTTTGATTTGATTTGTCATCTCAAACATTTTGGCATTGACGAGTGGCGTTAGAACGCCGAGGCGGCTCAGATTAGAAAGTCGGACATTTTGGTGTTGTACAATATGTTTGCAGCACCAAAGTAGACTTATTATGAGGCAATTATTTCATGACTTTTATTATTATACACACCTCGGAAAAAATACTGAGGTCCAGACCTTGGTGACCTCAAAGGTGGGAGAACCGTATGTCCCATGATAAATTTAATTAACCAATCACAAGCTGAATCAGTAGGTTACCTAGTGTTAGCTAACTCACATTGGAACTAATGGCTTATGTTAAATAGTTACTCCTTTAGAGGTAGCGCTAACATTAGCTAAGCTATTCAGGCTAATGTGTTAATGTAAGCATAGCATGGGCGTGAGAATTAATTCCAGCATATGAACATGTTCTGTACCAAAACTTTACCTTCTTTAATCATGCAACCCAGATACATGGTCTGCACTTATATAGTGCCTTTTAACCTTAGCGGTTCTACAAAGTGCTTTACACTGTTTACTCTCTCTCTCTCTCTCTCTCTCTCTCTCTCTCTCTTACACTGTTACACACACACACACACACACATACATATATATATATATATATATATATATATATATATATATATATATAAAGAATGGATATTATTGCAATATAAAGCACCTGTGTGCTGCAAATTCTATCATCTTTCATAACAAATTTGTTGTTGTTTAAAGTAAGGCCGAACTGCAAAGGTACCCACTAGCAGTGTATGTGATGCAGTTAAACATGACACATGGGAGTGGTAGCTCAGTGGTTAAGACGTTGGGCTACTGATTGAAAGGTCATGAGTTCAAAACCCAGCACTGCCAAGCTGCCACTGTTGGGCCCCTGAGCAAGGCCCTTAACCCTCAACTGCTCAGATGTATAAATGAGATGTAAGGGTAATGAGTAATGAGATAAATAAAGTAAATGAGATGTAAGGGTAAAGATGTAATGAGGGGTAAGTCGCTCTGGATAAGGGCGTCTGCCAAATACCGTAAATGTAAATGACACATTGTGTGTGTGGGAGTGGTGCTGCCACCGTGTGGATGGAGGCTGAAGTGCAGAGAAACAGGACCAAAAAGACTGAAACCTTTAAAAAGAAAAAGGTGTGTAATGTGTACTAAAGGTTGGGGTGAAAACTGCAGTAACACTACAGAAACACTACAACCAGCTGGAAAAGCTAAAAAAATGATTAGTGATGATTGAGTTTAACTGTAGCTCCACCCCTTGTTGAGCTGCGTGTGACTCTCTGTAGGTACTGGGACCCTGGGCCGAGGGCGGACCCGGTGGAGGATCTGCGTTATATATGGGGAGGATTTGCGTATCTGCAGGACATGATAGAGCACGGCATCCTGAAGCTCCTGAGCGCTCCTCAGACTCCGCTCGGAGTTTATGTCCAGCAGACGCCATACCCCTGCTACGTAGACGACATGTACCACCTCTAGATGTTTATTATATTATTTTATTATCTATTTCACACAATAACGCTGAATGCAAAAGTAAAATGTACCTATATGTTCAGGTTCATGCTGACGCTGAACCGCTGCTTCCCGATCTTCATGGTGCTGGCGTGGGTCTACTCCGTGTCCATGATGGTGAAGAGCATCGTGCTGGAGAAGGAGCTCAGGCTGAAGGAGACGCTGAAGGTCATGGGCGTGACCAACAGCGTCATCTGGTGCACGTGGTTCATCGACAGTTTCCTGATGATGACCTTCAGCACGGCTCTGCTCACCTTCATCATCATGGTGAGAAAGAACGCTCTGTGCTTTAGCGTGGGCCGCTTTAGTGCACTAGGTAGGGTGCATGATATCACTGTGTAGGGAATAGGGAGTAGGGAGATGTTTATAACACATATGGAATATATAAAATAATTTCTAAAACACATAACTCATTTAAAAGTGTTCAGGAAGCAGGATTATAAACATGAATCTGCTTTGTGATTTCCCTCCAGACTGGAAAAGTGCTGAACTACAGCAATCCCATGATCCTCTTTTTCTTCCTGTTGACCTTCACCATGGCCACCATCATGCAGTGTTTCCTGATGAGTGTGTTCTTTAACAAGGCTAATTTAGCAGCAGCCTGCAGCGGCATCGTTTACTTCACCCTCTACCTGCCCCACATCCTGTGTTTCGCCTGGCAGGACCGAATCACCTACAACATCAAGCTCGCCGTCGTCAGTCCTCATTTCTACACCATGATTAGAGTGTAGTCTGATTGGTCAGGAGGTGTTGATTCATTTTCTATAACAGCAGCTCTGACAGTAGTGCAGCTGCATGTCACAGGCTTATATTAATGCGCTCGTTCTAACGTGTTATCGTTTCTATAGTAACAGCACGTGGCGTTCTTTAATAAATACAAAAAAATGTAGCTGTTGGTAAATTTCTGCGGTGTAAGTGGAATAAAACACCTGGGGGCGTCCTGTTTTAGGAAAAGAATCAACAGTGACTCCACTACCAGTATTTTACTGTAACACACACACACACACACACACACACACACACACACACAGTGTGCTGTAGCTAATCCAGTTCACCAGCCTACTTTTCAGTTTATTAGTGTGTTTATCAGTGTGTTATTGTGTTTATTAGTGTGCTATTGTGTTATTTGTGTTATTGTGTGTGTGGTAAAGAGTTTGTTGTCGCCGGTGGCGTTCGGTTTTGGGACGGAGTATTTATCCCGCTATGAGGAACAGGGCCTGGGGCTTCAGTGGGACAATATCAGCACCAGTCCACTAGAGGGCGACGAGTTCTCCTTCCTCAACTCCATCCACATGATGCTTTTCGATTCGGTTCTGTATGGAGTGTTGGCCTGGTACCTCGATAACGTCTTCCCAGGTCAGGAGATATCAGACTCTGATCTACACTGAGTTTAATCAGATACTGAGTGTAGGCCGTCTGCTTTTCTGTCATTTCAGCAACAACACTGATATCACATCTGATTTGATTTGATTTGATTTGAAGAGACTAATCTGTGTGTGTTGGAAATGAAATATTAATGAGGTGTTTGTGTGTGTTGATAACTCAGTGACTGTGATAAGCTCAGATCTCGTAAACACTTCCAGAAAAATATATATTTTTTCTGTCTTTTTATTAGCGAAATGTGAATTAAAAAGTGTTTTAAAATGCTGTTGTTGGAGATGCGAACAAGAAACAAGAAAACTTTAACATTTTAACAAAGAATATTTAACTAACGACGTATTAATCTATAATTTTGTGTTTTGATGGCAGAAACGAGCTTCTGTAACTTTATTACTTGCCCTTCAGTGGTATTCATTCATAGTCTCCGTTCCAGATGTGACTTCCACTGATCTATTTGCATTGACTCCGCCTACTACTGAATATTCATTAAGGCTCATACAAAAAGTGACAAAATATTATTGTGATCATGTGAAAAACACACCCCTCTGTAAGATTTGTTTCACACATTTTACACACACACACACACACACACACACACACGTTTAGTAAATGAGTTTTATTTTTTATTGTCACGCTTGTTTGTAATTCTGCTGTTTTTCTGCTCATATTTTCAGGTCAGTATGGAATCGGGAAGCCTTTTTATTTTCCCCTCCAGACGTCCTACTGGCAGAGTGCACAGCCCCCCCAGCCTGACGTGGCTGATCCAGGTACTGCAACACCTTCAGTGTCCTTAAGCCAGATGTGTAGAGATGAGCGGTGATGTTCAGCAGCCAGTCGAAGCATGAGAATGAACCAGAGGGGCGGGTCCAACCGTATGATTGGAGGAGCCTTTAACACAATACTAAAGGATTGTTAGAAAGCTTTATTTGTTTGATCAGAACTAAAATTTCTCTGTAGAAATGTACGATCAGCCAGGAGGCTGATGTGGCTAAAACGTAATGGGAGCCTATGGCCACCAGTTTAGCATGTGTTCAGACAGGTCTCTGTTTTCCCTCCTGCAGCTCCTGAAAAACCTCTGATAGAAAACCCGGAGATGAAGAAGGAGGACGTACACACTCCTGACATCATCACAGAGCCCTCAGTGCTGAACTGCAGCGCCTCCCGCAGGCCATGCAAACACCAAGCGAAGAGGGAGAAGATGGAGAGAGAGAGAGGGGAGAGGATGAAGAGGGAGGAGGAAGGTCTGAGTCCTCAGGAGGAGGAGAGACAGGCAGAGCACACAGGTGAGGGATAAGTTGAGGAAGAAGGTGAGGGAACAGGTGAGGGAGAAGATGAGGGAGAAGGTGAGGGAACAGGTGAGGGAGAAGGTGAGGGAACAGGTGAGGGAACAGGAGAGGGAACAGGTGAGGGAACAGGTGAGGGAGAAGGAGAGGGAGAAGATGAGGGAGAGGGTGAGGGAGAGGGTGAGGGAGAAGGAGAGGGAGAGGGTGAGGGAGAGGGTGAGGGAGAAGGAGAGGGAGAAGATGAGGGAGAAGGTGAGGGAGAGGGTGAGGGAGAAGGTGAGGGAGAGGGTGAGGGAGAGGGTGAGGGAGAGGGTGAGGGAGAAGGTGAGGGAGAAGGTGAGGGAGAAGATGAGGGAAAAGATGAGGGAGAAGGTGAGGGAGAAGATGAGGGAGAGGTTGAGGGAGAAGGTGAGGGAACAGGTGAGGGAGAAGGTAAGGGAACAGGTGAGGGAGAGGTTGAGGGAGAAGATGAGGGAGAAGGTGACGGTGGTTTTAAGAGTCTGCATCTTGGATGTCTCAGAAATGCCAGAGGGGTGTGTGTGTGTGTGTGTGTCCACAGGAAACCCATTGTTTGAGGCTGAGCCTGAGGGGTTGGAGGTGGGCGTGTGTGTGAAGGAGCTTGTGAAGGTTTATCCTGGAAGTTCACGTCCAGCTGTTAACGGTCTCAGTTTGAACTTCTATGAAGGACAGATCACGTCGTTTCTGGGACACAACGGAGCAGGAAAAACCACCACGCTGTACGCAGCTCACTTTCCCTTTTCACCTCTGTGTGCAATTCAGCCTCGTCCACTTCCCTTTACTGTATCATCTGGATTAAGATGATTCAGTGTAGATTTTAGGAGCTCCAGTCTGACACAGTAAATGTTCTGTAAATAACTGACGCATAGATCTGAGAGCTGAAGGAAAGCTAACGAGGGAAACGCTAACGGAACCCTGAGCATTTCCTCTCTTCTCCTCCGTTAGGTCCATTCTGACCGGTTTGTTTCCTCCGACATCCGGGACGGCGTTCATCAGTGGGAAGGACATTCGCTCAGACATGGACGTGATCAGACAGTCTCTGGGCGTGTGTCCTCAGTACAACATCCTGTTTAACCAGTGAGCATTACTCAGATCTAATTAACACACACACACACACACACACACACACACACACACACACACACACACACACACACACACACACACACACACACACACTATTTTCTTGCAGATTTTGTTAAAAACTCAGAAGATTCCCTCCTCAGTCCGTGGTGTGTGCTGATGAGAACATTTTGGGTTCCTCTCTGATTCTGTGCTCCATCTTTCCCAGTCTGACGGTGGAGGAACACATCCTCTTCTACTCGCTGATGAAAGGCCGAGAGCGTAAAGAAGCTGACCAGGAAGTGGAGAACATGTTGCAGGATCTTGGATTACCTCACAAACGATACGATGAAGCTCAGAATCTCTCCGGTCTGATTTTATCCCTCAGTCTGACACTTTCCACCTCACTGATGATTTATATTAATATTACTGAATAACCCTGCTGTAAACACAGCTGCAGTGTTACAGTACCGTGTTCAGGGCTCCTCCTGAGTTCCTCCTGAGTTCCTCCTCATTATGCTGATGCTCTCTGTGTGTAGGTGGGATGCAGAGGAAGCTGTCGGTTGCCATGGCGTTTGTTGGAGGCTCCAAGGTGGTGATTTTGGACGAGCCCACTTCAGGAGTCGACCCGTACTCCAGACGCTCCATCTGGGATTTACTCCTGAAGTACCGTACAGGTGAAAGTGCACCACATACTGACTGAACAGTACACACCCACTTTTAGACATTACCCTAGTGTTAAATACTAATAGTGTTAGATGTATGTATCTCTCTCTCTCTCTCTCTTTCTCTCTCTCTCTCTCTCTCTCTCTCTCTCTCTCTCTCTCTCTCGCTGTCTCAGGCCGGACAGTGATTCTCTCCACACACCACATGGATGAAGCTGATCTTCTCAGTGATCGAGTGGCGATTATTTCTAAAGGGCAGCTGCACTGCTGCGGTTCCCCTCTGTTCCTGAAGAACTGCTTCGGTGTTGGATTTTACCTCACACTCGTCCGACGTATTAAAGACGTGCGCAAGAAAGAGGTGAGGCGTCCTGTTACACCTGATTTTAAACTTTCCCTTTCCTCTAAAGTCTCAGCACTTCTGTATAAAACTGATTCAGGGGGCGGGGCTACATATGACCTCTGATTGTGATGTCACTAAATAAACTTTAGGACCAATCATATCTGATTTGCAAATTACTGGAGGATGACATAGTACCCGGAAACGTTTAATCTCAGAAGTGCAGCTAAAGTTAGCCAGTGTTAGGCCGTTATGGGTGACAGGAGGACATGGGGGCGTTTCCTAATTTGCATATTGATGTATATTCATCGATATAGGCAGTTAAATTGTTTCTTGGGCATTAAAAAAAAGTAAACAATTAATTTTTGCACATTTTGTTTATTTGCAGAACGAGTGTGACTGCGCGTCTGAATGTTCCTGTATGTGTTCCACCTGCACCAGGTATAAAGAGGAGATGCAGATGCAGCACATCGACAGAAGCCTGGACGGTTAGCATGCTAATGATCCGTTAGCTTTGTTACTATAATATCATTTTCATTATGAATATTTTAGCCCTCTGTTAGCATCACTAGTACAGTTTAATTAATATATAGCTTCATTTTTCTGACTAGTGACCAATACTTTTTCCTCGTCAGGTGACGTGGAGAACATCACCAGTCTCATCCACCACCACGTTCCGGAGGCGAGGCTGATCGAGGTGATTGGTCAGGAGCTCACGTACCTGCTGCCTAATAAAGGCTTTAAACACCGTTCCTACGCCAGTCTGTTCCGGGAGCTGGAGGAGACTCTCGGAGACATCGGACTGAGCAGCTTCGGCATTTCAGACACTTCACTGGAGGAGGTCCGTCTCACTTCTTTACACTTCAGCACCATCACCAGGCATTTTAGTACCATTTTAGTTAGACTGTGATAAATGAACAGGAAGTGAGACGTCTTCTCCTCTCTCAGATCTTCCTGAAGGTTACTGCAGACGGAGAGGCGGCTAACGGCAAGATGAACCCAGGTGAGTGTTCCCTCACTGCTGCCACGCCCACCTGCAGCAACTTCATCAACCTGTAAACCTGTTTAAACTTTACATCTTTAAATAAACTTTGTGTGATATTTTACATCTACAAAAGTAACACAGCCATGTTGGAAATCTCAGTTAGCATGAAGGTGTTCCAACTTTTCAGCCTCATTCTAGTTGATCACCCGAGTGAGGATCCAGTGGATCTGTCTTTAGTGTTCACCTCTGTGTGTCTTTAGTGTTTATTTACTCTTTTTCTATCTGTATACTTTTGATGTTGTGTATCTCTGGCGGTGTTTGCCTCTGTGTGTGTGGTGTTTACGTGTGTGTCCTCTGTGTGTAACTGTGTGTACGGTATCTAATGGTGTTCCTCAGAGCAGTGGATGTTGCAGCGGAGAAAAAGCAGCAGCTTGTTGAGAGACAGTGATAAATCTGTGGCTCCTGAAGGTGATAAAGCTGATGAGCTACGCTGCTTAGCATTGCTGCATCATGCACCGAGGCACTTTAGCACTTTAGCTTAGCATTAATTATTCCTACAGTCATGGCTTTGCTAGAACCTCCATTACAGTTTTTCATGTGAAGTTCTTGAGATGATCTCCCTGTTGTCCACTGCAGAAGGGAACGGCGTGCAGGAGAACGGCGTGGGGACAGGTGGAGACTCGGACAGCAGAGCGGGGAAAGCCTCGAGACAGGTTAAAGGGTTCAGTCTGGTGATGAAACAGTTTCACGCTTTACTGGTGAAGAGATTTCATCACGCCACACGCAGCTCCAAGGACTTTCTCGCTCAGGTGACATCAGAGAGTCCGGATTGCTCCACTCAGTCACGCCCACCCGTCTCACACAGACACGCCCACCTGTCTCACTCAGACATGACCACCTGTTTTGCACAGACACGCCCAGCTGTCTAACTCAGACACGACCACCTGTCTTACATAGACACGCCCAGCTGTCTAACTCAGACATGACCACCTGTCTAACTCAGACACGCCCAGCTGTCTAACTCAGACACGCCCAGCTGTCTAACTCAGACACGCCCAGCTGTCTAACTCAGACACGCCCAGCTGTCTCACTCAGACACACCCATCTGTCTAACTCAAACACGCGCACCTGTTTCACACAGACACGCCCACCTGTCTCACTCAGACAGGTCCACCTGTTTCACACAGACACGCCCACCTGTTTCACACAGACACGCCCACCTGTCTTACTCAGAAACGCCCACCTGCCTCACTCAGACACGCCCACCTGTCTTACCTGTTTCACACAGACACGCCCACCTGTCTCACTAAGACAAGTCCACCTGTTTCACACAGACACGCCCACCTGTCTCACACAGACACGCCCACCTGTCTCACTAAGACAAGTCCACCTGTTTCACACAGGCACGCCCACCTATCTCACACAGACACACCCATCTGTCTCACACCTGTCTCACTCAGACATTAGGAATTATTAGGAACAGATATTTCTATTTTCATCCTTTTTTAATAATGTATGTGTGTGTGTGTGTGTGTGTGTTTAGATTGTTCTGCCTGCAAGCTTCGTGTTAGTTGCTCTGTTCTTCACTCTGATCGTGCCCCCGTTTGGCGAGTACCCGAGTCTGACGCTCACGCCGTGGATGTACGGACAGCAGCACACGTTCTTAAGGTCAGTGCTGCTTTACTCAGACTTTAAATCTGAGATCTTCATCAGCACTGCAGTGAGATTTCATTCATTATACTTTGTGCTTTTCAGTAACGAGCGTCCGTCCCATCCCACCATGAGACACTTCATCTACACGCTGCTCAGAGACCCAGGCATGGGGACACGCTGCATGAAGGACCAGCCGCTAGAGTGAGACACTTCACACTACTGTCGCAGTTTGTCTACTGTCTTCTTTGGAACAGTGTTAGCCACATTAGCATTGTCTATGTGAAACAGTTTTATACAGATTATAGATGCTAGCATTGTTTAGCGGTTGTGTGTGTGTGTGTGTGTGTGTGTGTGTGCAGGAACTTGCCGTGTGGGAACGTTACGACGGATTGGGAAGTTCCACCAGTTTCTCCGGTGATCAGTAACATCTTACTAAGCCCTGAGTGGACGGAGCGAAACCCCTCCCCTTCCTGTCAGTGCAGCACCAATCAGAAGCTCACAATGCTACCGGTCTGTCCAATCGGAGCAGGAGGACTGCCTCCACGCCAGGTACGACAACGCCTCAGGGCAGAAACAATTCACATCAAACATGAATAATCACAACCAACAATTACACAGAATAGACTGCACTGGCAGTGCTGGCCCCGCCCCTCTGATAACTCCGCCCCTTCTACTAAATAGGCTGCAACCATTCAGTGTAAAAAGGGTCTGATGTTCCACACTTTGGCGGTTCTAGTACATCACCTGCATGTTAATAGTGCACTAGGTCTCTCTGAGTGAGCGCACTAGTGCACTTAAAGTAGGCAATTTGAGATGTAGCTGTTAGCATTGTTAGCACTGTTAGCAATGCTAGCTCTGTTATAAGTGTGCTTCCTCTTTTGGGGGGGTTTCTGTATAGAGAAAAGAAGCGACAGGAGACATTTTGCTCGACCTGACAGACAGAAACATGTCAGATTATCTGGTGAAGACGTATCCCAGTCTCATCAAGACCAGGTGAGCTTCACCACACTTACCTGTACGACCATTTTTATGACATCACAATTCTGACACTAACCCGCGTGTGTGGCTCTCACCTACAGCTTAAAGAGTAAATACTGGGTGAATGAGCAGAGGTAACGTGTTTATATCGCTTTCATTTTTTTTACTCAGTCCAATACGCTTTAAAGAGTTTTCTCCATTAACAGACTGGTTCGTGTTCTCAGGTACGGCGGCCTGTCTGTAGGAGGGCAACTTCCTGTTCTGGATGTGGATCCTGTAAACATACAGAACGTCCTCTATCAGCTCGGGAACATGATGAACATCACCGGGGTAGGCACCCTACAGAGGCACCCTACATACATCACCTCGATATAATAACACTTTACATTTATGCTGTATTGAAAAAGAAATGGATGCGTGTCATTTAGTGCTAAACCCCTCCCTAGGGTCCCTACTCCAGGTTGGCTGTTAAAGAAATCGGACCTTTCCTGCACCACATGGAAAGCGAATATAACGTCAAGGTAAACATTTATCACAGAGATGATTTGAAACTTTTGGTTGTGTTTCAGTACTGTACTTTCACACTCCCCCTTGTTCCCTTGGTTAAGTGCCCTTGCTGTGTGTTCTCGGTGATGTCACAGGTGTGGTTTAATAATAAAGGATGGCACGCCATGGTGGCCTTCATGAACGTAGCGAACAACGCCATCCTGCGAGCCAACCTGCCGTTTCACGCTGATCCGTCTGAGTTCGGCATCACGGCCATCAATCACCCCCTCAACCTGACCAAGGAGCAGCTCTCTGACGTCACAGTGTGGGTGCCTCAGACCACACCCAGACCACACCCAGACCACACCCACTTCTCATCTACATCTAGTTTAATTTATCTCACTGATCACATTACTGCAGAAATAACACAAACCCTTTTCCTATAATCCAAGCTGTTTGTTCTCCCTGACATTTTTACTTTATATATTTATACTTTTCTTTTTATTATGTGTTTTTTTTTCTTTGTTTCTAACTTAAGGCCTTAATTTTTCTTTTCTTTTAAAAAATGTATTCCAGGTTTATTTTAATCTCGCGTGTGTGATGATTGTGTTTGTGTTAAACAGGTTGACTACGTCTGTGGACGCTGTGGTGGCCATCTGCGTGATCTTTGCTATGTCCTTCGTCCCGGCGAGTTTCGTCCTCTACCTCATCCAGGAGCGAGTGACGAAGGCCAAACACCTGCAGTTCGTTAGTGGCGTCAGTCCTCTCGTTTACTGGCTCACCAACTTCTTCTGGGACATGGTGATGGCTTCATCATCGTCTTTACCATCATCTTTATTATCATGTGTCCTTTAGTAAGGTTCCAGAACCTTCTGAGGAGTGCAGAAGTGTGGAGCTGAATCTTTTCTCTCTATGACTCTGTAGGTGAATTACTCCATCAGCACGGCCATGGTGGTGTCCATCTTCATCGCTTTCGATAAAAAATGCTACACGTCTCCCAGCAACCTGCCAGCACTCATCACCCTGCTGAGCTTATATGGGTGACCTTCATCTTCTCCTTCTTTTTCTCCTTCTTCTCTTTTTCCTTCTCCTTCTCAGTCTTTTCTTCTTCTTCTTCTTCTTCTTCTTCTTCTTCTCTTTTTCCTTCTCCTTCTCAGTCTTCTTCTTCTTCTTCTTCTCTTTTTCCTTCTCCTCCTCAGTCTTCTTCTTCTTCTTCTCTTTTCCTTTTCAGTCTTCCTTCTTCTTCTTCTTCTTCTCTTTTTCCTTCTCCTCCTCAGTCTTCTTCTTCTTCTTCCTTAACTTTGTAATTTATATTAAATTTAATTTTCCCCAGTTCCTTCTTAATTTATTCGTTTATCTTGTATCTCTTCAGCCCCCTTGTTTCATTCATTCTTGATTTTCTGTTTTTTCTATCTTGCTGTAATTTATTTTCTATTAATAAATTGTATTTTTTACGAAATTGTATATTTATTGCACAAATTAATTACTGAATTAAATCTTTGTTCTACTGAAAATGTTCCTGTAAGGGTTGGGACTGGACTGTTATAATAGATTTTGACTGAAATGTAAGGGGTGTTGATTGTTGCAGGTGGTCAGTCACGCCCATGATGTACCCGATGTCGTATGTGTTCAGTGTTCCCAGCACCGCCTACGTCTCTCTGTCCTGCATTAATCTGTTTATCGGCATTAACAGCAGCGCCATCACCTTCATCCTCGAGCTCTTCGAGAACAACAGGGTAAACATCTCACCGTTGTGTGTGTGTGTGTGTGTGTGTGTGTGTGTGTGTGTGTGTGTGTGTGTGTGTGTGTGTGTGTGTGTGTGTGTGTGTGTGTGTGTGTGTGTCAGTAACACTCCGTCCTCCTGATCAGTACGTCTCTCTAACACACACCACTCTGTGTTTCAGTCTCTGCTCCTGTTTAACGAGGGATTAAAGAAGGTGCTGCTGATTTTCCCTCATTTCTGTTTGGGACGAGGCCTGATCGACTTGGCCATGAACCAGGCAGTGACCGACGTCTACGCCCGGTTCGGTGAGGTTCCCTCACTTTATTTATGATGAAGTAAATACACATCATTAATGCATGACTCCTGAGCTGAGTATACTGTGTGATGTTTGTGTGTAAAGGGGAGGAGTTTGTTCTGGACCCGTTCAGATGGGACTTTGTGGGGAAATACATGGTGTGTATGGCGCTGGAGGGCTTCGTCTACTTCATCTTTACCCTCCTCATTCAGTACAGATTCTTCCTGGATCACTGGTGAGGGAGAGTTCCTCTTATTCTTCACTGATTTATCACATGATTTACTTTATGTATATAATATAATCACCAGGTTATCACTTATGGAGGAGATGGAGGTGATAAAATGTGGTTAATGTGATGGAGGAGATGTATATGGGTTTACCTGTGCAGGTTATGTGACTACAGTCAGATCCCAGTTCCTGATGAAGATGATGATGTTGCTCAGGAGAGGCAGAGGATCTACAGCAGGACACAAACCAACGACATCCTGCACGTCCGAGATCTCACCAAGGTCAACAACGACAATATAATCACCTTATTTACACAATCTGTAACCTGTCATGACTTACACATCTGTGTGTGTGTGTGTGTGTGTGTGTGTGTGTGTGTGTGTGTGTGTGTGTGTGTGTGTTCAGGTGTATGTGGGGAAGAAGAGACCAGCGGTGGATCGGATCTGTGTGGGTGTTCCACCTGGAGAGGTAAAACATCTGCTCTAATGAAATCACAGTTCCTGTAGCTCTGAGATGAGATCATCCAGGAGAAATAAATATGTGTATATCAACATCTTATACCACAGCAACTTACCAATGATTGCAATTATTTATTTGTTTATTTTTTAAAAATGGTGTCATACTTTTATCCATTTATAGTTACATTTAATGTTGCGAAACAAGTTAGTTCCTGTTCTCACTTACGTTATAGCAGCTATAAACAGTCGTTCCCTCACCAGTCTCTCTCTTTATTCTCTCTCTAGAAGTTAATAAGATTAAAAAAATCACAGTTTGTCTTTTCTTCTACCAAGAAATTGCAAAGCGGTTAAACATTAGTCTGTGGTTTGCAGTGTTTCGGGCTGCTTGGTGTAAACGGTGCTGGAAAAACAACCACTTTTAAAATGCTCACTGGAGACACAGACGTGACCTCCGGCGAGGCCTCGATAGCCGGATACAGGTAACACCTTAAAGTCATGATAAAGTCTGAAAGTGTGAGTGTGAAAACAGATACTGAATCTAAATATACTGAGAGGTGATATTGAAATATACATGAATAATTAATTATTGTACTCTAATGTTTTTCTTCCTCTAGTATTCTGACTAACATCCTGGATGTGCATCAGAACATGGGCTACTGTCCTCAGTTTGACGCCATCGACGAGCTGCTGACGGGCCGAGAGCACCTGTACCTCTACGCTCGCCTCCGAGGAGTGCCGGAGTCTGAGATCAGCCGAGTGAGTCTGCTCTTATCGATCAGAAAGTTACAGAAAAATATTCACTTTCACTAAAGTTAAAGGGTGAATGTGAGAAAACGTGTCTGCACACTGCCCCGTGTGTCCTGCAGGTGGCGCAGTGGTGCGTCGATAAAATCGGCCTGTCCGAGTACGCAGCTCTCTGTGCTGGAACTTACAGCGGAGGAAACAAGAGGAAGCTGTCCACTGCAATCGCCATGATCGGCTGTCCTCCTCTACTGCTGCTGGTAATAATAATAATAATAATAATGATAATAATGATAATAATGATAATAATAATGACTAGACGCGATATAAATATTGTATTAGAAATTATATGTACATTATTCAAATGATGACAGAGGGATGATAGAATTTGAAGTTAAAAGTGAAGCTGCTGATTGGTCAGAAAGTGTTGATTAATTTTCTTTAACAGCAGCTCTGACAGTAGTGCAGCTGCAATCACACACAGTGATTAGTGATCTGTGATTATTCTGCGATTTGAGCACTTTGTGTTTATTAACCCTCAGTGTGTTGTTTACAGGATGAACCCACCAGTGGGATGGATCCTCACTCACGCCGCTTTCTGTGGAACGCCATCATGAGCGTCATCCGAGAAGGCAGAGCTGTAGTTCTTACATCACACAGGTAAGTTATGTCAAACTGCCACACACACACACACACACACACACACACATGTGGGGCATGAGAGTGGTGAACAGGTGGGTGTGGAAAGTGGTGCTGGAGCACACTGTAAAAAGTGAGGGTGATAGGTTTTACAGCATTCCTACTTTATGCAAAAACTAAGTCGAACCTCTCCTTTAAAGCACCATAAGCCCTTTCTTCTCCTGCTCTGCCTGGATATTAGTATGCTCTGCCGTCCTTTAGTATGCACACCATCTTAAACCATGTCTTTTTAAGTAAGTGTGTGTGTGTGTGTGTGTGTGTGTGTGTGTGTGTGTGTGTGTGTGTGTGTGTGTGTTTATATACAGTATGGAGGAGTGTGAGGCATTGTGCACTCGTTTGGCCATCATGGTAAACGGCACGTTCAAATGTCTGGGCACAATCCAGCACCTCAAATACAAGTAAGTTCTTTTATTGTCTTTTATTTTTACTCCTCTTTATTTTCTTTACTAATGAAACAGAGATTATTTTTTTGTCTTCTAAAGTCCGAGTGCACTACTGAAAACTGATGATGAGAAAAAATAAAGTACAACCCCAATTCCGAAAAAGTTGGGACAGTATGGAAAATGGAAAAAAACAAAACAAAATAAAAATCCAGTTCACCCTGTACTATACTGAAACACATTATTAACACATTATTTGATGTTTTACTTTGTGAGCTTAATTTATTTTTGAAAATATACACTCATTTCAAACCTGATGACTGCAACACACTCCAAAAAAGTTGGGACAGTCGACTGTTTACCGCTGTGTAACATCACCTTTTCTTTTAATAACACTTATTAAGTGTTTGGGACTGAAGACACCAGTTGGTTAAGTTTAGTGAGTGGAATTTTCCCCCCATTCATCCATTATGCATTTCTTCAGCTGCGCAACTGTACAGGGCCTTCGTTGCCTTATTTTGTGCTTCGTAATGCGCCACACATTCTCAGTGGGAGACAGGTGAGGACTGCAGGGAGGCCATGCTAGCACCCGCACTCTCTGCTTACGCAACCATCCGGGCAGAATGTGGTTTGGCGTTGTTCTGCTACTGTCCATCTCAGGTGAGACCGAGCCCAGAGAAGTGGGCGGAGCTTCTGGACAGTGTTGATGTACGGCTTCTGCTTTGCATAGTAAAGCCTTAACTTGCATCTGTGGCTGCAGCGGTGAATGGTGTTGACTGATACAGGTTTACCAAAGTATTCCCGAGCCCATGTCAGGATCTCCATTACAGACTCATGAGGGTTTTTAAGACAGTGACGTCTGAGGGATCGGAGATCACGCGCATTCAGAAGCGGTTCTCGGCCTCGCCCTTCACGCACCCAGATTCCTTGAATCTTTTAATTATATTGTGCACTGTAGAAGGTGAAATGCCCAAAATCCTACCAATTTGTCTTTGGGGAATGTTGTTGCCAAAGTGTTGGCAGAGCGGCGAGCCTCGACCCATCCTTGCTCTTGAAGGACTAGGCCTTTTTTGGAGGCTCCTTATAGACTATGATTAGACGATCACCTCACCTGTTTCACATCACCTTCTTATTTCAACTTGTCACATCGCCATTAGTCCTAAATCACCCTGTCCCAACTTTTTTGGAACGTGTTGCATGCATCAATTTCAAAATAAATGTTTATCTTCAAAAAACTATGCAGTTGATTAGATAAAACATCAAATACCTTGTCTTTATATGTTTTTTTTTTTGTTTAAATACAAGTCAAAGTACATTTAGAAATCACTCCTCTTTGTTTTTATTCACATTTCCCACACTGTCCCAACTTTTTTGGAATTGAGGTTGTAATAAATAACGTTGAACACGTGTAGAAACAGATCTCTAAAAGTCCTCTATTATGCATATATTACTGAATATGATTACAGCGTGATAAAGAATTCTGGCCAAACATATTTGTATTTTTAATCTTTCTATCAGGCGCTGTGACTCTTACAGTGTAGTGATGCTTTGGATTTCCACAGATCGGCTTCAAGACTCCAGAAATTAGCTACAGATTTCCAGGATGGGAATGAGAGATTAAAGAAAAAATAAAACTATCATTTAAAAAAACCCATAAACTATAGAGTGATGTAAGTGGTGTGAGATGAAGATCAGAGGAGTATCTGTGTGTAAATATGTCCTGAAAACAGGCGAGTGGAAGAATTCCGTCTGCATGTTGGCCAGTTTTGAGATGAGCTGATGATTAAATGTTGCACTAATGTTTGGTACGTGATGAAATGAAGGTTTATAGCACTGGATTTGGGACAGGACCGGCTGTGTCCCATGAGAAAAGCAGATGATTTTGTCCTGCTGGATTTAACCCCAGGCCTGTGTGCGTTCGGGTTCTCAGGTTCGGTGATGGTTATGTGGTGACGATGAAGATCAGAGCAGCTCGAGCTGGTTCCTCTCCTGATCTCGGTCCTGCTGAAGCCTTTATGGAGAGCAACTTCCCGAAATGTGTGCAGCGTGAGAAACACTACAACACCCTGCAGTATGAGATCACCTCGTCATCACTCGCCCGAGTCTTCCAGCTGGTGGCAGAAAATAAACACAAACTGAACATCGAGGATTATTCCGTATCTCAGACCACGCTGGACCAGGTAAATAACGAGCAGGAGAGAGAGATGTGGGTCAAAGAATCATTTACAAAAAGAATAACCATGAGAATGACATCACGTGTGAAGCTGGAGGAGGAAACTATGTTTCAATGAGGTTTTTTTTTTGCATGTGTTACTTGTTCCTGATCATCACAAGTTCAGATCTTAAAAAGACTCACGGAAACGTGAAAGTGAAAGTGAATAGTGAAAGTGAATAGTGATTACAGACAGTAAGACATATGACTGTCCAAAACACAACACACATGTAAATTACAGAGTGTACACGTGTGTGTTTGTATTGTAAATGAGATCTTTTTCACAGCTTGTGTGTAATGCCGCAGATATCATAGATGTGTTAAAGTCACCATTTTATTTTATAAACCCGATCATTCTGTCATCAACTAGCAGAAACGAGCTTCTGTAAATGTAGTACCTGCCCATCAGTGGTATTAATTTACACACACAAGTGACTTCAGGTGATGAATTCTTCTATTAGCCTTGACTCCGCCCACCATTTCACATTTTTAGAAACAGTAAAATCACCCCAAAATTACACATTACACACATAAGACAAGACAAAACGTGTTATTGTTGACGTGAGACACACACTCTGTTAGAACCTGTTACTAAATCAGCTTGGATGTTTTTTCTGAGTGTAAAATCAGCTTTGGCGTCCTGGTTAGTGTCCTGGTCCAGTGTCACAAAATCAAATATGGTGAACAACGAGCAGATCCAGGTCTCTCTCTCACACACACGCACACACACAACATAGCACAGGTGAACACAGTCCGACAAACAGATCTGCACTCGTAGTCACAGGCAGCAGGTAAGTCCATGATAGATCAGAATAATCAGATCAGAGATCAGTCAAGGCATCAACAGCTCACAACTTACTGTGTGAGAGTCCATGTGCTTTATAAAGTCTGTTAACAGGAAGAAGAAATTATCAACAAAGTGTTTAATCTCAGGGGAGGTGCCCTCTGGTGGTGAGGTGATGAACTGTCTGTGGCTGCTGAGACATCAGTGAGAAACAGCAGCCATTAAATCCATCAAATCATTTTGTCTCAAGCAGAGGGAACTGCTAGCCTTAAAAAACTGAAAACAATCACCAGCTCTCTATTGCCACGCCCCTACCACACCTATACCACGCCCATACTACACCTATACCACACCCATACTACTCCTATGCCATGCTCCTACTATACACATATACCACACCCCTACCACACACATATACCATGCCCCTACCACACACATACCATGCCCTGCCACGCCCTGTCACACCTATGCCACGCCCCCACCATGCCCCATCTACATCCTCCTTCAATCTGTTCAAACATAATATACAAATCAAATGTCATCTTTTTATAATCACTTCTAACAGAGAAAGCACTGCCTTGATTTGATTTTAATGTGATTTTGATTCAATTCAATTTGATTTGATTCAGATTTAATGTGATTTGGTTTGGTTTTGATTTTAATTTGATTTAGATTTTATTTAATTTGGTTTTGATTTTGGTTTTGGTTTAATTTGGTGTTCCTGCAGGTGTTTGTGAATTTTGCGAAGCAGCAGTCGGGTGAGGATGACGATGATATCGTTCTTCATCCCAGAGCAGCCGGAGCGAGACGAGACGCAAAGATCTCACCGGTTAAGGCGTCTTCCAAAAAATAACAACGTCACGTAGAAATGTCACGACGCACCGCACACGCCGTCAACAAAACTCATTTACACTCCTTTATACCAACAATTTGGTGAATTTAAAAAAAAAAAAAAGTTTGATTGCCTTATTAATAAACATAATGAACGATACTGTTATCACTGACGATTTAAATCATCGTTCTAACAGCAATCTTTAATTATTAATAATATTTCATTCCCACTCTGCAAAGCGGTGTGTAATATTGACTATTTCTGTGTCCTGCAGCGTAACACGTGAAACACACGTGATATTTATGATGTAATGAAGACTGGAGTGTGTCTGTGTGAAGCGTCTCCACGTTTACATGTTCTGTAAATATGATGTTTTATTTTTTGCGCTTTTTTATGTTTGCGCTCTCCTGCTGAAGCCGTGCCTGTTTTATTATATGTGCTGAAACTTTATATGCACCACACACACACACACACATATTGCTGCAGCTGTTATGCCAGAATAAAGCTCTTATTCATATTTATAAAGTTCAGGTTTATTCACATTAATATCCAGACTTTATCATCAGTGTGAATTGGACAGAAGTTTCGTGTTTCTTGGTGACTGTTTGTGTAAAATCGGAACTTTTTCTGATTTTAAGTGAATTAACTGTTACATGTGATTTAAAGTGAAGTCCTGAATCCCGATGTTCTAATCCAACAAAATGTGTAAAGTCGTGTTCTGAATGTGTTTATTTTCTAACTGATTCTCATCGATGTTAAAGTGATTGGCGGCTGGTTACAGGATCCTAAAAACATTTAACTTTGTAGAAAATATCTCATTTTATTACAATATATAAATACATTTTAGTAAACATTCATCATTTGCTGAGTTCAGATCACAGTGACGTCAGGTCGTGTCCCAAACGCTCTAATTAGAGTTCCTTCTAACAGAAACACTCTTCAAGATAATGTAAAGAAAAAAAATCAAATACGCAGATGATGTAAGCAGATAGTGTCACTAGTAAATAAAGCCCCACAGAGATCTGCAGTATTTGAGCTGATTCAGCAGCTTACAGTTGTTTATTATGTTATATTATTAAGCTAGTGTGTGTTCACTAGAGGAAGAGTGGAATGATGGCGCTCCTGAGTTCAGGATAATCCCCAAACTCCTGTATGTAGGTTTTGTGTTTTCCTCGAGCCCAGATGGTCATCTGTACAAACCCGATCAGTGTGAACACAGCGACTGCGGAGAGAAATGATAAAGAAACAATGGGATTATTAACGGTAGAGAGATTCTCATGTACCTTAGAAAGTGTGTGAAAGAAAGAAAGTGTGTGTGTGAACCTGGGACACACTGCGTCATCACTGTGAAGCTGATCCATGAACCCAACTGCAACCAAAACAACACACAGAATTCATAACAATGTAAAGTACAAGTAAACTGAGAGAGTGAGTGTGTGTGTGTGTGTGTGTGTGTGTGTGTGTGTGTGTGTGCGCGCGCGCGCGTGTTCAGTGTTAAACACCTCATATGTGTAGTTTGGACAGGAGACGAAGAAGAAGAGCCACGTGAACGGGTTTTTACTCGGGTATGGAATCTGCATCGGCCTCGATCCTGAAACACACACACACACACACACACACACACACACACACACACACACACACACACACACACGCTGTCCATCTTTTTTCTTTCTTTCTTTCTTTCCCCTGCTGTGATGAGAGGTTAAATGTTAAACTCTGACCGTTGCAGCTGAGTCGATTGAGAGCGAGATGAATGGAGAAGTTTCCAAACTCACAGATCTGAGAGATTCGATCAGACACACAGGTGGAACGTCACAAAAACATTCACAACAGACTTAAAGTCACTTTGTTTATTTATTTATACGAGACTTTAGGATACGCACCAGAAACGCAGCGAGTGACGTGTAGATCTGAAGTTT
Source organism: Cranoglanis bouderius (assembly GCA_023630585.1). Lineage (NCBI taxonomy): Eukaryota > Metazoa > Chordata > Actinopteri > Siluriformes > Cranoglanididae > Cranoglanis > Cranoglanis bouderius. Next base: position 10,194,061 of record CM042570.1, read on the forward strand.
TCCGTACACTAATAAATCAACAAAATAGTAAAATACAGGAGTTAATGACACACTGCTCACGTCCAAACAGCTTCACATTTCACTAAAACTGGAACAAAGTTTGAAATAAAATGTTTAAATATAATATTTCCATCACAGAGATGATGTTCAGGTCATTAAGAGTCGAGAGAAACGAACTGAAATAAAAAGGATGAATAGAAAACACTGGAGTTTGTAAATGGAATCCAGAATTCTGATGTTATTGTATTAGTGTAAATCATGAACACTAGGTAGTGAACACTAGGTAGGGAGCAGTAAGTAGTGAACACTAGGTAGGGAGCAGTAAGTAGTGAACACTAGGTAGGGAGCACTTACTGGGTGTGGTGTAGAGAGGATGGTTGATGTAGTACGCTAACCACGCTGCAAATCCCCAATAATATAAACAATTCTGAAAAATAACATTAAACAGCAGTTAACTCCACCCACACACTCTGATTGGTTGAAAGCATTCCTAGGCTAGCTGTGCTCACATACCGACCAATACACATGAAAAGAGAATTCAGATTCCTGAACCTCACAAATACATTAAAAAAAAAATAAATTAGAAATAGCAACAAGCCAGAATTACTCACTGAAACATACATACAGGCAGACAGACAGGCAGACAGGCAGAGAGACAGACAGGCAGAGAGACAGACAGGCAGAGAGACAGACAGGCAGATCCTCACAGTTGTCTCATTCTGAGTTAAAGGTTTAATACTGAACTGAATCTTTTGTGGAATCTAAACTACAATTTATTTATCTTAAACAGATCACAGATAAAAAGCAGATAAACAGACTGTAATGTGATAAATAATGAATAATGAATAAATAATGAATAAATAATGAATAATTAGTGACCAGTGCGATGGTGTGCAGCGGCAGAGTTCCTCGTGAAAATCGATGGATGAATATCGTCTCCGCTAATCGCTTTATATAGTGCAGAGAGTGACACACACACGCCAGTCTGCAAAAAGAATGAGAAATTACACAAATTAGCAACATGATGATAGATAGATAGATAGATAGATAGATAGAGTCAACTTTATTGTCACTGTACAGTACAGGTACTAAGCAACAAAATACAGTTGATAAAAATATGATGAAACTTAAACACAGACAGACATTCTGATATTAAGAGGCGGTACAGAGTCTCACACTCTGCACTACATACACTCACTATAATAATAATAATAATAATAATAATAATAATAATAATAATAAGAAGAAGAAGAAGAAGAAGAAGAAGAAGAAGAGTATAAAGTTAGTCTGACCTGACGGCAGCGTGTGAGCTTCGTGTGTAATTGTACTGGTGACTGTAGATAAACGGCAGCCGATAGTAAAACAGCAGATAAATAAAAAGTGGCCCAATGCTTTCTGACAGAAACACCTGCAGTTTTACACACACACACACACACACACACACACACACACACACACACACACACACACACACACACCAGAACTGCTGAGCACAACAGCTTTATATATATATATATATATATATATATATATATATATACAGGTGCATCTCAATAAATTAGAATGTCATGGAAAAGTTCATTTATTTCAGTAATTCAACTCAAATTGTGAAACTCGTGTATTAAATAAATTCAATGCACACAGACTGAAGTAGTTTAAGTCTTTGGTTCTTTTAATTGTGATGATTTTGTCTCACATTTAACAAAAACCCACCAATTCACTATCTCAACAAATTAGAATACTTCATAAGACCAATAAAAAAAACATTTTTAGTGAATTGTTGGCCTTCTGGAAAGTATGTTCATTTACTGTACATGTACTCAATACTTGGTAGGGGCTCCTTTTGCTTTAATTACTGCCTAAATTCGGCGTGGCATGGAGGTGATCAGTTTGTGGCACTGCTGAGGTGGTATGGAAGCCCAGGTTTCTTTGACAGTGGCCTTCAGCTCATCTGCATTTTTTGGTCTCTTGTTTCTCATTTTCCTCTTGACAATACCCCATAGATTCTCTGTGGGGTTCAGGTCTGGTGAGTTTTCTGGCCAGTCAAGCACACCAACACCATGGTCATTTAACCAACTTTTGGTGCTTTTGGCAGTGTGGGCAGGTGCCAAATCCTGCTGGAAAATGAAATCAGCATCTTCAAAAAGCTGGTCAGCAGAAGGAAGCATGAAGTGCTCCAAAATTTCTTGGTAAACGGGTGCAGTGACTTTGGTTTCCAAAAAACACAATGGACCAACACCAGCAGATGACATTGCACCCCAAATCATCACAGACTGTGGAAACTTAACACTGGACTTCAAGCAACTTGGGCTATGAGCTTCTCCACCCTTCCTCCAGACTCTAGGACCTTGGTTTCCAAATGAAATACAAAACTTGCTCTCATCTGAAAAGAGGACTTTGGACCACTGGGCAACAGTCCAGTTCTTCTTCTCCTTAGCCCAGGTAAGACGCCTCTGACGTTGTCTGTGGTTCAGGAGTGGCTTAACAAGAGGAATACGATAACTGTAGCCAAATTCCTTGACACGTCTGTGTGTGGTGGTTCTTGATACCTTGACCCCAGCCTCAGTCCATTCCTTGTGAAGTTCACTCAAATTCTTGAATCGATTTTGCTTGACAATCCTCATAAGGCTGCGGTTCTCTCGGTTGGTTGTGCATCTTTTTCTTCCACACTTTTTCCTTTCACTCAACTTTCTGTTAACATGCTTGGATACAGCACTCTGTGAACAGCCAGCTTCTTTGGCAATGAATGTTTGTGATTTACCTAGTGAACCAAACTGAGAGACCATTTTGAAGGCTCAGGAAACCTTTGCAGGTGTTTTGAGGTGATTAGCTGATTGGCATGTCACCATATTCTAATTTGTTGAGATAGTGAATTGGTGGGTTTTTGTTAAATGTGAGACAAAATCATCACAATTAAAAGAACCAAACACTTAAACTACTTCAGTCTGTGTGCATTGAATTTATTTAATACACGAGTTTCACAATTTGAGTTGAATTACTGAAATAAATGAACTTTTCCATGACATTCGAATTTATTGAGATGCACCTGTATATATATATATATATATATATATATATATATATATATATATATATATATATAAGCTAAGAGAATAAACTATAGGGTGTTAGTGTAAAGGTCGTGTGAGTGTAAAGGTCGTGTACTCACCATGGTCCAGCCTAACTGAGGCCCGAGGTCCTGCAGGAACATGGTGGCCGTCGTCCCCACGGGCAGATCCTCCAAAACATCTTTATCTTTAAGAGCTTTTCCCTCTGAACAGCAGCACACAGAAAAAAAAAAGAAAAAAAACTTTATATTATATTCAGATTTAAGATATAAATGTTTTATTTAAAGAGCTGCAACTGATTTTTATTTTTATATACACAACATTTTACTGAATTTCCCCCTCAAACTCACTGTAACTGTCTGTCTATCTCCCTGTCTGTCATACTGTCTGCCCCATCTGTCTGTCTATCTCTCTGTCCTTCTACCTATCAGTCTTTCTGTTTATCTGTATATCAGTCTGTTAGTCTGTCTGACCTTCTGTCTGTCTCTCAGTACCTCATATCAGTGTTACAGTGATGAAGGTGGAAATGTGTTTGAGGTGAAATCATTGCAGTGAGTCGTTCAGCAGAATTAATGAATTGATTAATGAAATCATTTTACCAGGATGGAGTTTCAGAGCTTGTCTGGCTGGATACCACCTGGGATCTGCAACATTCACACCTCAGTCATTTATAATGTTTATCAAATATTAAATATAAATGTTCATCAGACTGCTGTGCAACTGCTTGCTTCTGTTACACACACTTCTTATTACACATACTGCTTACTACACACACACTGCTTACTACACACATACACTTCTTACTACACACACACTGCTTACTACACACATACACTTCTTACTACACACACACTGCTTACTACACACACACACTGCTTACTACACACACACACTTCTTACTACACACACACTGCTTACTACACACACACTGCTTACTACACACACACACTGCTTACTACACACACACACTGCTTACTACACACACACTGCTTACTACACACACACTGCTTACTACACACACACTGCTTACTACACACACTTCTTATTATTCCTAACAAACATCTTTTACAAAGAAAACTCACATAATCTGTGCAGCAGGATCTTGATTTCTCCGATGGTGGCGCTCGGCTCCACCTGCTCACAGAAAATGCCGGAATTGTCAAAAAAAAATTTAGTTTTTAATCAACTTGAGTGAAGTTTATTTATCACTAATGAAACTCAGCATCTGCCAAATAAGCTGCAGATCGGATTGTTTATAAATAAATCACAGATCAGACAGGAGGATGATTTAAACTGCAGATGAATCCAGACTGCAGATTAGAGTTAAGTTTTGGGTTTCGGGTTTCAGTGACGCACCTTGTCCAGGTAGCAGAGCTGTGTCCTGGTTTTTGGGTCCAGGATCTCCACCTCGAAAAAAACATAATTTTTGATGTTTTTAGGTTCTCCAGCTTTCAGGCCATGATCACATCTGGCTTTAATAAAGTGAGCGACGGTGAATAAATCCTTTAACTGCATGGTGTCCATGCTGTACGCAGGAAATGATCAACTACACCGTGCTGAGGAGGGAGGGAGGGGGGCCTGGGGGTAACTGGGGGGTAAAGGAATCAGATCTGTGGCATGGTATGAAGGCGACGTGCTCCTGATGACTTCTCACACTCAGATCAGATTCCATCAGGGTGACGTCAGCGTGAGCCGCATCACAGCCATGAGGGGAAATTTTAAACCGCTGGAAATATATTCACTAAATTATTTCACTTTTTAACGCAGAATAAAATATGATTAAGTCGCATCAAAACTTTGAGAGAGAATTTTTAAAAAGTGTGAATACGCAAATTTGAAATGCATGTGACCTCCCACCATTCTGACTCCGCCCTCTGTCCTCCTCAATAAGGTATGTCTGAACCTCCGACTGTTCACCAATCACAATTCACTTACCTGGTAGTAAATTTCTCACTGAACAAAATTAGTGTTACCATGACAACCATCATCTCTTCATCGCTAACATTAGCTAAGCTAGTAAACTTAGCATGCAGGCTGTGTGAAAGCAAGCAAACAGTAACAAATAAAAAGTGACCGGTTCAGAAATGAGATTTTTGTCGTGTGTAAATATTTTTTTTAAACACATAAATTTTAACTGATAAAAAAAACTGTTGCTCATGTGATCAATATTTAACACAGTAATCAAACACCAATCAGCGATCTCGATCCTGCAGCACGTGCACACATCTGCACTTCAGTGGCTTTCACTTTGTAGAGGAGTGTATAAAAGACGTGTGATTTCAACCCCAAAACGTGTGACTGCAGGTTCTAATTAAAGCTCAACACAGTAAGAGAGAGAGAGAGAGAGAGAGAGAGAGAGAGAGAGAGAGAGAGTGTGAAGTAGACTAATATTTGTTAGCGGGTTTTCTCTGTCAGCAGACACTAACACTCTCATGTTAAATCACATGTAGATGGAAATAAAAGCCTGAGATGAAATGGAGCTGGAATGTGAGCTGTACTGTCGAGCTAAATTTATCTGTGTGTGTGTGTGTGTGTGTGTGTGTGTGTGTGTGGGTTCGTGTTCAGTCAAAACTGCATGACGAAACCCAACACGTAACCCAACCCAACATTCCACCTCATCAGTGCACTTCATTTCAGAGTGAGTGAGTGAGTGAGTGTGAGAGAGAGAGAGAGAGAGAGAGAGAGAGAGAGAGAGAGAGAGAGAGAGAGAGAGAGAGAGAGAGACACAGAGAAACATTTTTGATTGAACATAAATAATGCAAATGCAAGTAAATGATAAAATTCTCTAAAATGTAAACACACACTGAGGGAGACTCAGGAGGTGACGGCACTGTGCACCAGAGTTTAAAATGATGTATTAACAACTTTACATCACAAATGCATCTCTCTATCTATAATCTGTGTTCAGTAACATCTAATCTTCTTAAATGTTCAGGATTCAGAAGTGAAAAAGAAAAACTTCACCTCAGCCCTACCTCGAAGTACGCCACTCTGTTCATGCCTCTCGCTCGTCTCCAGTCGTCAGTGTAATCGTTTTGCCAGACGACAAATTCACAGCCTCGGACCTCCTCCGAGTTTTCATACGGCTCCATAACTGCTATAAACAACCAGAATTTTCTAAAAGATTTTCCTACAGAGTGCTTTTCATCATCTGGAAGAGAAGGTGGAGGTCTGAATGAGCAGCGTGCTGATCCACCACTCCGTCTCCCACAATCAATGAAGTTAATTAGCTGTGGAATTGCAGCTACATCACAATGTGATTCTGCAATGTTCAATCATCACTTTTACTTACACACACACACACACACACACACACACACACACACACACTTCAGGAAATAGAGCTGTATGGATACACAGGCTAGATTATGATTTGCGAGCTAACGTTTAGCCTTACACGTCTCGTCAAATCTAGCGGTTTATCAGGACAAAGTCATGAATTCAACTAAAATAAAAATTATTGAACCTTTTTGTTTGTTGGTTTCAATTCAGTAACTACATTTAACATTTAAAAATGTACTTGTGATGAGCTCAGTGTGATAAATGAGGTGTAGGAAACCCGTTTGTCTTTAGCTGAGATGGTTATGTTTGGATCTTTGATGTTGATGCTCTTCTTTCTTTAGTAAAATTAGCGAGCGAGTGTTGCTCAGGGTGACAGAATCCTTCAGCTGTGGTTGTTTTGCTTCCGAGTCTCACGTGTTCTTCTTATGAATCTCTGATCCACCGCGATGATGTCCTCCTCTGCCGGGGTCAACTCCCTCTCAGACACCTGCTCGACAGGTTTATTCCTGATGTTCTGCCATTCCTCATCCTCAACTTTCTTCTTCCTCATGGGTCCTTCTTTTCCTTTGGTGTTTCCTGCTCCATGCTAATGAGATGTTAGACTCCTTCAGCGTTTGTCTTTCCTCGCTCTTCATGTTCTGATTGAGCTTTTCATCTTGAGTGAATTCTGAAGTTCATTGAAGATGTGACTGTATAATTTCAGGGACAAACTTTACTTTATCCAATCATTTCCCTCATCCTCATCTGTTCATTTATCAGTCATTTTGTGACCCTGCTGTAGAACCTTCTTGGCTCTGCAAGCATCCATCAGTAAAATGCAGACTGTTGGGGGTGAAGCCACACTTCCAGAACCATCTGTACAATAGTAAATGATTTTGGGATTCCACCTGTATTCAGGTTATGTGGTCATATTCCCACCTTTAAAGTGTAAAGATATTGTAGACTTTGTTTGTGGATGGAGATCAGTGGGAAAATGTCGTACCTATTAACGTACCTATTTTAACCTTACCCTAACCCTTACATTACCATCTTACCTTACTTTAACTTTCTTTACTTTAACTTTACTTTTTTTTTTTTTTTTTAACCTTTCTTGCTTTACCCATTTACTCTCACCATCTTTACTTTACTACTCTGCTTTTCCTTACCATTTTGATTTGCTGAACTTAACCTTAACTAATATACTTTACCTTACTGCTGTAACTTTACTTACTAAACCTTACTACTTTAATTTACTACTTAATCCTCCCTTTCCATCTTACTTTACTTTTTTACCCTAAATTAACATCTTATCTACCTGGCTACTTGACTTCTCCTCACCTCACTAACCCTGTACATATAATTCCTGGATCATTATTTTCACCACATATATTCCATTCCAACACAAATCCTATTTTCCTTATCATTTGTTTTCCAGCTAAAACTGGCAGCAAAAATAACGAAAATGTACTCAAGCACCGCCATTGAATGGAAACTAACTACAACGTACCAATCATTTATTCCAAGTTTTACATAAATTATAGAAGAAAAAAAGTACACAAATGTGTCAAATTTTAAATGCCTATAGTCATGTATTTGGAGGGAACTGAGGACATGAACAGATCTGCAGACAATATTCAGACAAAGACAGAAAAGCAAATAAAACAAAACCACATTGTACCACAGAAGCTTAAATACGAAGCGCAGGAATGTAGTTTCAGTTTTTAATCTTCAAACGGAAACTCGGATAAAGAAACGCAGATACAGAGAGCAAAATGTGGAAATTTAAAATGTGTAACTAAAGAGCTGTTTAACATGTTTCCCTTCCACTTAGAGTTGAGGTATAAAAAAAAAAAAAGAAAAAGAAAAAAAAAAAAGTTTGAGTCTGATATAAACGCTCTCGTTTCATCACTGTCGCGTCATCAGACGTCTGATTACCACAGCATTAACGTTACCACTTACAAAATAAACACATTTGTGGGAAATGAAAGTAAAATCTGCTATTATATAGATTTTAAATCTTAAAATTACTCCTTCACAATCAATATAAGATGGATAAATCTCCTCTTTGTCTAAAAGTGGTCAATATTTACAGTAGGGCTGCTGTTTAATGCTGGTTTTAATCACACTAGGACAGGACAATTGTTTTAAAGTTAAAAATAGATATCTAGACTGAAGAAATCTCTGTATAGTCATCAAATTAAAGACATGCAAGATTCTGCAGGAAAGATGATTCAAAAAGACATTATTGTACAAAATTATAATTACAGTTATATATATATATTTTAAAAAATGCATGTTCTATAGCACCGTAAAATTTCACTTTTTTCCTTTTATATATCAAGAGCGAACCAAAAGACCTGGAGGAAGAATAAAGAAACAAAAAGGAACAAAGGTAAGTGGGATTGGGATTAAGATTAGGACTGGGATTAGAAATAAATTCCAATATCGGGATTAAAATTAGGGAGTGGGTTTAGGATGGGAGTTTAAAACAGGAATTAAGATTATGATAAGGTCTAACAGTGGGATTAGAAATAAAATATCAGGATTAGAAGTTAATTTCGTAGTGGGATTAAAACTGGGACTGGGAAAAGAAGTGGCGTTGGTGGAACAGAAAAAAATAGAGGAATCCATTGCTTTTTTTTTTTTAGTTTGAAAGTGCACCATTATTCACCAGTTCATGTCTTTTCTTCATGTTGGTCCTCGGATTGCTGGTCTCAGTCTCGTCATTTCGGCCCCACAAGGGCGATGAACATTCCCATGATGATAACACAGTCTTTATCGGCCAGCAAAAGTGTGTGTGTGTGTGTGTGTGTGTGTGTGTGTGTGTGTGTGTGGCAGCTGTCCACACGTCTCGAAGCGTCCCAGCACGACCACGCTGAAGGAAGGCTGTTACCCGAGGAAGCAGACAGGACCGACCTCGAAGCCGAATCTCTGGTTGGGATCTCCGAAATCGTTCAGCATGACGTCGATGATGGGCAGCTGGTCGATGCGTGGAGTGTTAATCTCCAGCAGGGTTCTAGCGTAGCCCTGCTTTTGCTGAAGAAACATAAAGAGAGGAGATTTCATCAGAACCAAAGTCCATGTCACATGATGTTTCATTAGCTTTGCCTGCTTTCACACGCTTCCATCCCGTAATGCAGATGGAATAAAGTAACTGATGAGGAGGTTGTAGCTTTGACTAAAAGCCCCAGCAGAAGTAGCAGTAATGATTTATTTTAGACGGCGTGCTGTAATAACTCAGCGCTGATGTTCTTACCGAGCAGGCGTCATATACAGCCTTGATGAAGGGGTTGTTGTCGTGCGACATTTCTTCGTCGTTGGAGCCGAGGAAGCGCAGCGCCTTGTTGTAGTTGTCAGCTTTAGCGTCAAACCAGGCGACGGATTGGTGGCAGATGTAGGAGAAGTTCTGTCTCGCTGCAGAACTCAGCAACTTGAGGAACGTCATCTGGACGCCGGTGATGGAGCTGTCCTCTATGTCCACGTACGAGAGCTGTCAGAGAAACGAACGTTAGAGAGATACGCTGATGCTGGTGTCCATCCACCTGCTTTTATGCTAGTAACAGTGCAGAAAAGATCTCACAGTGATGTTACGTCCATGTCCTAACATGTAGGAGGAAGATGTTAGATCATCTTAGATGTTAGAGCATCGACTTTTAAATCAAGACTTACGATTTTACCGCGCTTGAATTCGCTAAACCACGTCCCTGGAGACTCTTTCGGCCAGTTGGATATTCTAACCTATTTAGAAAAAAACAGCAAGAGTTTATCACACAATGAGCACAAACTGAGTTTAACCATTAGGTTTTAGGGATAAATGACTCACCCCTGAGGACTTTTTATCAGGATAGATACACGTCTCTCCTCCTGCTGTAAAGTTACAGTAAACCTTAAAGGAGTCTCCTTTACAGCCCATGTTAGGGTCGATCCAATATTCACCTAAAACACAAAAGCTCATTTCAGAACCTGAACATGTTCTTTAGTCATTTATTAACACATGAGGGGTTTAAGGACTCATGTTGCTGTGATCTGAGAATCTCTCATCATGTGGTTCTGTCAGAGCAAGAAATCATCCCTTTTTATTTTATTATTATTTTTTACAATGTTTGTGTCGCACCGTCGGGGAAGCCGGGCTGGCTGAGCTGCAGGTCTTTACAGGTTCGGGCCGGATTTTCCTGCGTGCCCAGAGGGAACTTCATACGCTCGATGTCCAGCTTCAGGCTATTGAGGGAGCCGTACACTTCGTCCATTCCCTCCATTCCCTCTAAACCGTAATCCATCATGGCCTCGTCGGCCTGAACGTCTGAAGAACGCTTCGACTTCTTGGACATCTGAATGGGCAGCGACTGGATCATGTCACCTGGAGGACCCTAAAATAACCATTATTAGATATTAATCATCTACAGTCCAGTAAAGCTTTCATAATCTGTACTGTTGTTCAACCAAGTAGTACATACACAATCAGTTTAAATACTGTTCCATCCTTAAACACGTTATTTTAACCTGAACACATCAGAAATGATACAAATGATGCAATTACAAGTGACTTACAGGAGGTCCAGGAGGGCCGAACAAACCGGGTTCTCCTTTCTGACCCGCTGGACCCTTTAAAACCACATTTATTATTATTATTATTATTATTATTTCATTTAACATGTTTACATAATGACAAAGCTCACACAAAACTATTCATTACAATTAAAATCTGAATTTCACACATAATAAGAATTATTATACTACAATTGTAAATACACAAGCACATGTACATGAGATAAAAATATTTACATTAAAGCCTGAGAAATTAAATTTAAAACCAAAGTGTGTGTGAATTTTAGTGCTGCATCTAATGATTATTTGTATAATGTATATAGTTTGTTCATGACTGTAGCTGGGCAGAAATACAGAGTTATATTAATATTAAATAATATATTACAGGTTATAAAGTGTAAAGATATATTCTGTAAACATGTTAAACAGGTTCAGGACTCACATTCGCTCCTTTGGATCCTTTTTGTCCTTGTGTTCCCTTACAGAGAGAAAAAAATCAGTCAAATGATCAAATAATAATATCAATAAGAGAATATTATAGTGCAGTAATAGAGATAAAACTTACAGGAATACCAGGAGGACCAGGAGGACCAAGAGGACCAGAAGTACCAACACCACCCTGAGATCAGGGAAATAACAGAATTATTCAAAACCAGACAGAGGCAAGTCTGTGATCAACTTAAGTGTGTGTGTGTGTGTGTGTGTGTGTGTGATGTATTTACTTACAGCATCACCTTTGCCTCCAGCTGTTCCCTGAGCTCCAGGTAAACCTCGGTCTCCTTTCTCACCTGGTTCACCTGGAGGCCCGATCAGACCAATCAGACCAGGATGACCCTGAAAACCACAAACTCACGTTCACACAACACGAAACACTCAACATGTAACAACTTCAACATCAATCACGTGTTGGCTTTCATTTTTAAAATGTTTATTAAAATATTTGATCAACTTTCTTTATTCAACTGATTAAATATATATTAATATAGTTATATTTTATACAGATATATTATATATACACTGTATTTTATGTTGGAAATTGGAATTAAACACAAAACTGTATACTTTTGGATAACTTTATACATCATTTAATACATGTATTCTGTATGTCCTTTATTTAAAGAGGATACATCACTGAACTGAGCCAAAACATTCATATATGCTCTATTTTGTTTTGTTTTTAATTTTATATGTTTGGTATAACTGTGTAAAACACACTTTACCTTTTCACCTTTAAAACCAGGGTCACCTTTCAACCCAGGGAGCCCAGGAGGTCCCTAACACAGGAGCAATTATAGAAAAAAAACCTTATTACATTATTTATAATATGAAGTCTTTTACTAAACGCTAAAGGAATGAGTGTTAATTTACATCCAACAACAATAATAATAATAATAATAATAATAATAATAATAATAATAATAAATCAAATAATTCTGGAGATGTAGTTTTATTTTAAATGATTATGTATAAACGCGTCTTTTACCAGTGGACCCGGCGGGCCGTCTTTACCCCCTGCACCAGGAAGTCCCTGTTCACCCTGTAATGATGTCATTAAGTGTTTAAAAAGCATTTAGATTTAGAAATATTCTGATTCATTGCCCTGAGTCAACATGAAACTTACCACAGGTCCAGGAATTCCTCTCAGACCCTCAGCACCGGGCTTTCCAGGGGACCCTTGAGGTCCAACAGGCCCGGTTTTCCCGGCTGGTCCTTCAGCTCCGGCTTCACCCTGCAGGACAGAGGACAGAAATTACATTGCTGTGGCTGATAATTATACCACACACACACACACACACACACACACATAAACACACACTATAATGAACAGATTCAGCGTGTGAACATTTATATTCCATGTTACACTGTTCGGTTTTTACCTTAGAACCTTTTTCTCCCTGTTTGCCTTCGGTTCCTGTCCGTCCGATTGGGCCCTGAATCACAAAGCACACAAATATATTAAAGTGAAATATAAACACTAATAACAAATCAGATTAGTCTTTTTATTTCAGCTTTTAATTGTGCTGTTATTTCTGGATAATTATTAACTTTACTTATTATAATCATTTTTATTTTATGTATTTTTAAAGTGGGTTAAAAATATTTACTGTACAGCAAAAGCCAATGTATCTATTTTTAAAATTGATTTCTCTGTTTAATTTAAAAAAATCTATTTAATAATTGTTTTCATCATTTTACAGAATCTGTAAACAACAACAACAAAAAAATCCACTTCCTGTTTTAAACTCAGGCCTGTGAATGATGTTTAATGGAGACTCAGTGTGTATCAGTGACTCACTCTCTTTCCTGGAGGTCCAGGAGGTCCGGCTTCACCTGATGGACCCGGGGGTCCCTGCAGAGACACACACACACACACACATCACTGCATCATTTCTAATAACGAGCAGCATCCTGTAATTGTTTAGAGAAGTTTCTTCCACAGTGAAAGTGACTGTATAAATGAAACGTGACATACCTGCTGACCGGCTTCTCCGTTCTCTCCTTTATCTCCAGGAAGGCCATCGAGTCCCTGTGAAACACACAACACTTTACACTCCACACACTCAACAAACACGGATCTAACACACACCTGTAATACACATTATTCAATTAAATTCACTCCTCTGTGTGTGTGATCATCTCTCATGCTATCACTCCACTCTTATTTAACATTTTAATAGTTTTACTATTCAACTTACAGCAACGCCGGGCTCACCAGGAGGACCTGGGTCTCCAGGAAAACCGGCAGGTCCCTAGAATAAGAAAGATACGTGTTAATTCAGTGTTAATTCAGTGTTAATTCAGTGTTAATTCAGTGTTAATTCAGTGTTAATTCAGTGTTGTCTATTCTCACTCACAAGGTTTCCTTTAGGACCGTCATCTCCAGGGGGTCCTCGTGCTCCTGCGGGTCCGGCAGCTCCGGGTGGTCCCGTCTCTCCTTTCTCACCCACTTCACCTTTTGGACCCTAAAAACACAACAACACAACAACACTGTTACATTCATACTTCATACTGCTGATCTACTTTAATTAATATATTTAAATCATTATTAAATAAATGTATATATTGAAAAATAAAAGGTGTGTATATATAACAAATATATAATATGTAATATTTATTTAGATTTTGTATATTACAATGCAAAATAAATACTACTAATAGTAATTATTCTTCTTCTTATTATTATTATTATTATTACTGTTGTTGCAGAATTTTATTTGTAGTGTACCCCTTACACTTATTTTCTTTCTCTTTTTACTTTTATTTTATCCGTGTGCATTCTATTACATTACTATTTATTATCACATTTTTACTACTTGATTGTACGGTGAGCTGTTATTACTTCACTTTTAAATATTAGTTTTAAATATGTTGAGATATTGTTTAAATAATTAAGATGATACAAGTATAATGAATATACAGTACTTTAATAAAATAAATTATAATAAAGTATTATATAAGCATACAAATTAATAATATAATGCTAATACTAATAACAATAATAAAGAGTATTAATAATAACCTAATAACAATCCTTGCCGTTATGTTCCCTTATAAACACACACGCACACACACACGCACGCACACACGCACGCACACACGCACGCACACACGCACGCACACACGCACGCAATTACCATTGAACCGGTCTCTCCAGGAGGTCCTGGGTTTCCCGCGTCACCCGTCTCACCCTAAAAATAATCAGATTATCTGTGAGGCTTTACAGAAATATCTCCAGTACTCATGGAGAGGAGCTGATGTTCATGTATTAGTGTACATCAGATCTCCGTTCTCAGTTGTTTAGCCTTAAACATAATAATTCTGACCTTTTCTCCGTTTCCTCCCATAGAGCCGATACCACCAGGAGGTCCCTGAGCACCCTGTTAATAAAAACACCACATCGCTCTGAAATCTTATGCTAGTTACTAAGATATTCCACAATCAGTGGTGAGGTTTATATCAGGAACACGTGCAGGTGGACTTGTGGAACTGAAACACTCACGTCGGCTCCACTGGGACCCTGAGGACCTCTTGGGCCTGGAGGACCAGGAGGACCCTGTTACAAATCAAGAACAACAACAAAAAAAAAAAACCCACACAAGAATTAATAAAAAATTAACAAACAATAATTAATTAACTTTAGTGAAGAGGGTCTGATGCTCACCATCGAACCGACGTCACCCGTCTCTCCCTTCTCACCTGGAGGTCCTGGTAATCCCTGTAATTGCAGAGATGGTATGGATTTAAATGTACATGTCAAATATTTACATAAAATACATACATTTCCACAAAACGACTTTTCAACGTGTGCTGTATGTTGTGTGTAGATGTGGAGTGTGTACCTGCAGGCCGACGGGTCCTGGCAGTCCAGGGAACCCGCGAGGCCCTTCGTCTCCTTTCTGGCCGAACATTCCCTGCTGACCTCGTGGACCAGCTTCACCATCAGTGCCCTGAGAAACACACACACACACACACACACACACACACACACACACACACACACACACACGGAAACAAATCAGCTGCCATTGATCTTATATTCTTTACCTATAAAATGCATTCTGATTTAGTCACAGCTATTTTCCATCCTATTATCTACATCTCTCCTTCACACAGTCTCCTTTAGACACATCACAGATTCAGCACTGAACTAAGAAAAGAGAACTAAACAGGGCGGAAGGAAACATCAGTGAATTCTGAGCACATTCATGTTTCCAAAGCTCCTGATGTTAGCACGTCACAGGAGTAAAGTCTTCTGAGATCAGTTTAGCTCCTAACATGAGATCATTAGGGGAAAAACGAAGACTCTTCTGGAGTATTCTTGAGCGATAGCTTACCAGTGCATTCTGATCATGAGTGTATTACGTGTGTGTGTGTGTGTGTGTGTGTGTGTGTGTGTGTGTGTGTGTGTGTGTGTGTGTGTGTGTGTGTGTTTGGTACTCACAGCAGGACCTGGATTGCCAATTGGACCTTGAAGACCACCTGGACCAGGAGGACCCTAATAATAATAATAATAATAATAATAATAATAAGAAGAAGAAGAAGAAGAATTGGAACTGAGCACTGTGCTAATTAGACACAGTTATTTGAACTGTAATAATAATTATTTGTGTATATAATTACGGCAGGACACTCACTGATTCCCCCTTGTCCCCTTTGCCTCCCTTCTGTCCCGGTTCTCCGACTTCTCCCTTTAAATCAGAACACACGCTCACGTGTTAAACAGAACAAGACGTCTTGTTAACTGATGAAATGTGGTACAGAGCTGAGGTTACCTTATCACCGTCCTCTCCAGGTGGTCCCTGAGGTCCTGCAGGTCCAGGAAGTCCGACTGGACCCTGAATACCATCACGACCGGCGGGACCAGCAGGACCTTTATCACCCTAAACATTTACAACACATTCCACTGTTCAGAACACAGGTCTTTATTTCTATGATCAAATCCCCCCATCAATCATGTGATAATGTGACACATCGGGGGAGGGGGGGATGAGAATGAGAAAATTCATGAAAGTTTATTAATCTGAAATCTGATTACTGGAAACAATATAGTAAAAATATTATTTATAACATTACTACAATTCTTCTAAAGTTTCCAGGCTGTATTTAAACACTGGATAAATCAGATTTAGAGAATTATACAATAATCCGTATAAAATCAGAATAAACATTCCAGAGCCTTACCGGACCACCTTTCTCTCCAGCAGGTCCCGGGAGTCCTTGGGGTCCGTTTCGGCCCGGCACTCCGATCGGACCGCCGGGTCCAGCACCTCCTCTCTCACCTGGAGATCCCTAAAACATCAACACACACCACGTTCTTCATCATCATCATCATCACACAGAGCTGTGTTCACATTACTTTTATTTATTCATTATCGTAATAATTGTATGATGATATATATTTCCAGCAGGTGTTTAGAGTACTTGTGATGTACTTACGTTGGGACCTGGTGGACCAGGAGGACCTTCACCACCTTTCAGACCTCCTGGACCCTGAAACAGAGAAACAGGAAATGTGTGTTCATGTCACTAAAACGTACACACACTCGTAACTTTCACTACACAACAAATGGACGACTCATTCTTACAATTTATAGAAATACTTTAAAATTTCTGATCTTCTCTTCCTTTACGCGCTGATTAATGCACTGATGGAAACACTCTGGATTCTCTTTAAAGCAACATCTGAAGAAACAACTTTGAATCCTGATTTCCGTCTTCTTCAAACTTTACAAGTTTTTTTCATCAGTATCGATCACAGAATTCTTTTCCACACTGCTATTAAAATGTAATGACTAACATTTTTGACGACACCATTTACGCACAGACAGACAGGAAAATATTTCTCCTCAGACTTATTAAAATAAGTCACATTACAGCAGAAAAGCGTGTTATGATGTTCACAGGGTGTCTGTAACCTCGTCACTGGGTTTGGAGAGGATTAGAATTTATTCTGCATTAAACAAAACTGTTACGGTTTATTTTTTAAAGACGGTTTATTTTTTTGTTCTTACCGATGTTCCAGGAAGACCTCTCTGTCCCAGGAAACCTCTGATACCAGCAGGACCGGGCTTTCCAGCAGGACCCTGAGGGCCCGGGTCTCCCTGACGAGGGAATAAAGAATATATTAAAGCATTGAAGTACAAAGGATTTATATTCACTACATGAGAGCAGCTCTCACAGAGGAAATGACTGGATATTTAAACCTTTTATTCTTTGATTAATAATAATGATGATTTCTTTTTCTTTTTCTTTTTTTTTTACCTTTCCACCCTCTTTACCCGCCGCTCCAGGAAGACCATGCTCTCCGGGGGGTCCTGGGGAACCGGGGTGTCCTCTCTCACCCACAGATCCGGTTTCTCCTGTAGGACCCTTCCACATACAACACACAAACCAGGTTACAATCACATACTCATTAATGACTAATAATAAGAATAATAATAACAATAACAATAATAATAGGAATAATATATGAATGTTTTTAAAAATATTTTAACTATTGTGCATTCTATACCTATATAACTAACACAATTAATAAAAATAAGGAAATGTAAGCAACAGAACACGTTATAGCATTTATATTCTATACCTAATGTTATAAATGTATCTAAACTTTAATGTATAAAGATTCCAAATTAATATCAACTTAAATATTGATTGATTATTATTATTCATTTAAAATAAATGAATTTAAAGAAATTTAAAAAAAAAATCAAATTTAAAAATGTTTTATAAAATAAATCTATTTATTAATTTGATTCTTTTCAATATTTCTTATATATATATATATATATATATATTTTAAGTTTCCTATGCGTTTTTTCTTAATTATTTCTTTTCCAACACTTTATTTTTGTTGCAAAAAAAAGTAAATAAAAAATAGTATTGTTACATAAATGTACTTTACGCTAGTGCAGATATAGACGTGGTTGCCGTGGTTACCTGTGGACCGACGACTCCTCCAGGACCAGGGGGACCCGTCTTCCCTTGGAAACCCTTTCAGTCACAAATAAATTCAGATTAAATTATATTTCATGCCAACAAACACGAGCAAGATAACTTCTTTATTATATAACATTTAGGCCAAACAATTTATGCTCGCAACTATGAAACTAAGCATTGCTAGGCTAAATGCAAGCTAATGTTGGCTAACAGGAACAGCTTCATTCTATACGCAAGATTGAGGACAAAAACTGATATTTATACAAAACTACAAGGACAGACTGTGGAGTTTATCTGTCAGGAAACGGCTCACACGGGCACACTGGTGTAAATTAGCGCAGAATCTTCAGTCGTGAACAGAACAGTCTGATTTGTGTGAAAGTGAAAGGTGACGTACAGTTTCTCCTCTCTGTCCTGGGTGTCCCGGCAGTCCGTCTTTACCAGGTGGTCCCTGTGAACCCGCACATAATAATTAGCATGACTATTAACTATCGCTTTCTTCATATTGAGCACGAGTGAGAGTTTGCATCATCACCAAGTTTTACTTTCTGAACCGTACTTACAATTTTACACTGCTGTTTTCTTTATTCTAAGTCAAATTCAGCTTGCTAATTAGCTAGCATGCTAACGCAAGTTTTTCTAGCTAGTTCAATAAATCAGTAAACCAATGAAATGCAAAAAACAAACAAACAAAAAAAAAAACTTGTTGATGTGATTCTCGACAATTATTATGGCTTATTTACTTTTGATCCTCTATGTACAGAGTTTAGCTAAATGACTAGCATGCTAACTTGCTAGCATAGTGATGTGTAACATATTTTTAAATGTCTTAAATCACTTACATTTGGACCTTTAGGTCCCGGAAACCCAACGGGCCCCTGTGGTCCTTGGGGTCCCTGAAAGAAAAAAACAACAAAATGAAAAAGTGATGAGAGATTAAATGGTTAAACAATAAACGACAGTAAAATCCTGCAGTGATGATGAACGCACTCACTCTTTCTCCAGAACCACCAGCAGGACCGTCGTGTCCCGATGTTCCCTGTGAAGGAGAATAAAGTCAGACAATCCTGCACTAAGTAATTACAATAAACCAATAAATCAAATAAATCACATTTCTGAGAGTCGGATTAACTTTCTGACCTTCGCTCCTGGTTTTCCCGTTGGTCCTCTCGCTCCTCGGCTACCACGAGCCCCCTGAAACACACCATCACCATCGTTAGCATTAACGTTAGCTGCTATCAAAGCTAGCTCCTGCCACAGAATGATTTGAATGAGTTTGTGTTCGTGTACCGTCGGACCGCGCTGTCCTCTCGGCCCTGCTTTACCAGCCAGACCCTACAGAGAATAAATGTAGAGAATCAGTTTCCCTGCATAACGTTTTCCACATTTCTGTGTCCTTCACACAAAAATTAAAAAGTCTAACATTAAATAAACAGCTTTATCATGAAGATAAATAAGAGGAACAAAGTTAAAAGCTAAAACATGATGATTAATTAATTTAAACTGTTTAACAATAATTATTTTTCGATCAGTACCAGTACATGCTAAAGTATAGCTCTAGAACTCAAATGTAGTTTTGAATTTCTTTTTATTACAGTCCCGGAAAGAGTGCGTTGTTTTTCTCGTGCTCTCTTTCTGTCAACACATAATTAATATCATTAATCAGATCTTTATAATTAATCAAAATAATACAGAAATAAAAATTCTGTTTAATATTTATCCTCCGACCTTCCAGTGTCATGTGACCATTGGTTTTCACGTTTCTGGATTTTTCCATTTTTATTGTATTTTATTTATTTATTTTACAGTGTGAAACGAGTGTGAAAACCCAAACACACCTCCTGCTTCACTACATCTTTATCTTTCACACTTGTCTGTCTCGCTCATGATTTAGCTCCTGTATTTTGATTTATTTTAGGGAGCAGTGAGCCCTCTTACTCCCTTCACCTCTTATTTTAGTTTAAAACCTGAATTGTTTTATTTATACGTTGATATGATAAGACGTACCCTCGCTCCTTTCTCTCCAATGGCTCCAGCAGAACCGGCGAAACCAGTAGAACCCTACGGAACCATGAAGAATTTTTATTCATACGGAGGGAAACACTTTACATTACATTAGTGATGGTGTTTAGGCGGCCTACAGAGTGAACAGGTTCGGTTTGGGACTTGCTTGGGTGTTTGTGATGGTTTTACCTTTGGACCCTGTCGTCCAGGATATCCAGGTAATCCAGGAACTCCCAGTTTACCCTACACACACACACACACACACACTCTGTAAGCTTCACATATAATCACATAAATACACTTGTTTATGTAGAGAAACATTACCTTTTCTCCAGCCAGTCCCATGGATCCAGCCTCTCCGGTTGGTCCGGATTTTCCCTTCGGTCCCTCCGGTCCGTCTTCTCCCCTCGGTCCGAGTAGTCCAAACTCCCCCTGAAAAATACAAAACAAATAAATAAATCGATTGTTATAAATCTTCTTCCTGGTTTGAGCAGCAGCAGGATAACGAGGTCATGTGATCAGCAGTTACACAGAGGGATTGTGGGATTGCACACACTTTACTGTAAGCCTTCTTTCTGCACTCATGTGATCATGTTGTGTGGAGCGTGACGTCCGTGTCACATCCTGACACTGTGTTTGGGACGTGAACAGTCGAGTCCCATCAGGCTGAGACGGAGAAGCTCTGATTCCTGCGCTGAGACGCCTCGGCTGTACACGTTTATAACGCAGTTATTACACCACACACTGTAAACACGCCTGTCATCTACAGGTCTACACGCCTCTGTCGCCCTCTAGTGGCTTCAGGATGAAACAGCAGCGTTCTATGATGCTCGGTATTTCTCGCTTCATGATCAGGAACACGCTAACGACATGTTTTTCACGTGGACAGTCCAGGTGTGTGACTCTGAACAAATCCCGTCAATGCTCAATAAAACATAAATAAATAAATGATTGAATTTCTGAGCTTTATAACGATAACACGAAGCAGTCGGTTTAGAAATTCCTACATGTATTTCAGACATAAAACTATCAAATGGCAATAAATAGGAATGATATTTATTTATTTATTTATTTTAAAAGTGTATTCATTGTGGGGAATTTATATCTTTATATACATTTCATATGAACACCATCACTCACCTTGTCCCCTTTGAGTCCCATATCACCTTTAAACCCTGGGAAACCGTCTTCACCCTGAAAAGCACAGAATTACATCATTTATTTATTTTTAAGAGAAATCCTGAGTTTCTCCCAGTTTTACTCATTATCATTTACCACCTCTAGCTATCTTTCCTCTATCACACAGCAGCTACACACACACAGACTGAAGGCTAGCAGCGTCCTTTCACACTGGAACAGCAAAACATCATTTAAACATAAACGAAATGAAGTAATAATGAAAAAAGACATGCAAAGCACAAATAGTCATGTATTGTATTGTGTTCATTCTTTATTTTTGTAATTTTCAAAATGAAATCAGCACATTTTTCACTCTGCAGCTGCAGAACAGCAGCACAATGGTGACATCTAGTGTTGAGGAATGGTAATAATAATAATAATAATAATAATAATAATAATAATAATAATAATAATAATAATAATAATCAGATCATAACGTTTTTAATAAAACATTATTTAACTGTAATAGTTTAATCATTTACACTCCCATATTTCACACTTAAGGCCACTTTACAATTCGTTAAAATAAGAAAAGATTAATATTGATAATAATTAAGATGTCAATAAAATAATAAATTCTAATTTTTGTCTGAAAGGAATATACAACGAGAAAAATCCCACTTTATAATCTTATTTACAAGCATTGATTTTTTTTACTGTAGCATTCATGACATTATTTATTAAGAATATTTTCAGTGTTATAATCTGATTACATTTGAGGGAAACAGCGACACCTGGTGGTCATGAGCCTTTATTACCAAACACTCGGGTGTTATTATATTATTACTGAATCGCTCATGCATATAACAGCTCTATAACAGACCAGCAGAGTTAAATAAGAGCTGATTTAGAGGTAGTGGGTCAAAACTACAGAATAAACATCATTAATAATCACTGATCTGACACACGAAACAGACGAGAGGTAAATTATTTGAGCTTTTATAAGCTTCTCATAAGAATCACAGCTTATCTAGTTATTATCAGCACTTTGCTGATTCGTTATCAGTTTTTTGCTCCATAAACAGATTAAATAAAGAACACAGTAAAATACAGGGAGCTGAAGAACACTTACTTTTTCTCCTTTACCACCTTTTAACCCACGAACTCCTTCAGCTCCCTAAATAACAACAAACACAGATATAATATATACATTAATACATCTGAAATGTCTTTATCTTCGACATTTTGTCTCTTATTGACATTTTTTTTTTGGTAATTACTCTCTAATTTATCAATATTATGATATAAAATACAGTACGTAATAAATGATGAATAATGATTATATTACTTTGACTCCTCGTGGTCCGGGGTAGCCGATAGACCCCTGAGGTCCTGGATGACCCTAAAGAAAGCCAATAATAATTAATATATAATTCATCTTTAATCGTAACAGCAGCGTATGTTTAATACAGTGTTTATTACAGAATAAGAGGAAACACTCACAACAGATCCTTTCTCTCCAGCTGATCCCTCTTTCCCTGGATGACCCTGTTACAATAAACAGGCAATAAACACAGTCATCACTGTCTGTCTGTCTGTGCATATAAACCACTGCTACAGAACTGTGTGCTTCTAATCTCTTTATCTGTTTATCTATATTTAAAAAGCTTTGTGACTATTGTTTTGCCCTCTGAATGAAAATAAGTGATCATTAAGAGAGAGACAAAAAGAGAGAGGGAGAGGAAGAGAAACTGAGAGTCAGTGAGAGAGAGAGAGAATGAGACAGTGAGAGAGCGAGGCAGTGAGACAGTGAGAGAGTGAGAGAGAGAGAGAGAGAGAGAGAATGAGACAGTGAGAGAGAGAGAGAGAGAGAGAGAGAGAATGAGGCAGTGAGACAGTGAGAGAGTGAGAGAGAGAGAGAGAGAGAGAGAGAATGAGACAGTGAGAGAGAGAGAGAGAGAGAGAGAGAATGAGGCAGTGAGACAGTGAGAGAGAGAGAGAGAGAGAGAGAGAGAGCGAGAGAATGAGACAGTGAGAGAGAGAGAGAGCGAGAGAGAGAGAATGAGACAGTGAGAGAGAGAGAATGAGACAGTGAGAGAGAGAGAGAGAGAGAGAGAGAGAGAGAGAGAGAGAGAGAATGAGACGGTGAGAGAGTGAGGCAGTGAGACAGAGAGAGAGAGAGAGAGAGAGAGAGAGAGAGAGAGAGAGAGAGAATGAGACAGTGAGAGAGTGAGAGAGAGAGAGAGAGAGAATGAGACAGTGAGACAGTGAGAGAGAGAGAATGAGACAGTGAGAGAGAGAGAATGAGACAGTGAGAGAGAGAGAATGAGACAGTGAGAGAGAGAGAGAGAGAGAGAGAGAGAGAGAGAGAGAGAGAGAGAATGAGACAGTGAGAGAGAGAGAATGAGACAGTGAGAGTGAGAGAGAGAGAAAGAATGAGAGTGAGAGAGAGAGAGAGAGAGAGAGAGAGAGAATGAGACAGTGAGAGAGAGAGAGAGAATGAGACAGTGAGAGAGAGAGAGAGAGAGAGAGAGAGAGAGAGAGAGTGAGAGAGAGAGAGAGAGAATGAGACAGTGAGAGAGAGAATGAGACAGTGAGAGAGAGAGAGAGAGAGACTTACAGGAGGTCCGTCAGCTCCAGCTAAACCCTGCAGACCCTGTTTCCCAGCAGGACCCTGAACACAGAGAGACACATTACACACAGTGAGACAACAACAACAACAACAGTATAGAGCTTCATCTAATATAAATTATAATAAATAATCTCCAGTTCAAATGTCTCTTTACTCCTATTAATCTGAAATATTGTTGTTTTGAATTGAATTGTTTTGGTCATGTGATCAGTAATTGGTTAGAAACAGTGAGGTCACAGTTTTACTGATATTTCATGGGCCAATTTGTTTTTTTTATTCCTTCTCCTAGTGAATTCATTAATAAAATCAATAAAACCCCACAAATCTGACTGCAAATGAAGCTTTGTGTGGGTGAGTGTGTATGCATGTGTGTGTGTGAGTGTGTGTGAGTGTGTGTGTGTGAGAGTGTATGAGTGTGTGTGTGTAACTGAGGCCCCTCTCTGTGTTATTACAGACAGATCCTCTGCCCCCATAAACGATCCAACAGACTCATGGGTTTCTAACCACACACACACACACACACACACACACACTTACTCTCACACACTTACTCTCACACACTTACTCTCACACACACACACAAACTACTCACTTTTTCTCCAGGAGGTCCGATTGGGCCCTGAGGTCCCGGTAAACCCTGAAACACAGCATTGACACTCGGCATCATTACATACTCGGTGTTTTACACACAGTATTATTCACACTATTCACACTGTGTACATAATTACAGCTGGTTTTAATTTGTTTTGGTCACATGATGTTTGATGTGCTCTCGATGTGACGCCCAATCCCCAAATAATAAAAACTCACTGAAACCCTGAAGCCATTTACAGAAAGCAGTGTCGAGCCGTTACACAGACGAGGTATTATACAGACAAGGAGAAGAGCCTGAGAAACATCTCAACTTATCGCTCTATCAAAGGAGAACAATGCTGCTGTCATCATAGTAACAGTTACTGACCATCAACATTTGGAAGAAAACAACAACAAACCTCGAGTTAGACACGTAAAAGTGGTGTGACCTGTGACCTGTTCAGAGCGAGGTCACTCTGTACATCTGTCTCACATTTCGCTCTATCTCTGTCTCTCTCTCTATCTCTCTCTCCATCTCTATCTCTCTCTCTCTCTCTCCATCTCTCTCCCTCTCCCTCTCTATCTCTCTCTCTCTCTCTCTCTCTCTCTACACTGATTATACACTCATCCATCGGTCCATTTGTCCTTCTGTCTCTGCAGGACATCTCGAGTCAAAGAGGAAAAAAACAGAAGAACAGAGGAGATAAAAAAAACAGATGGCAGAAACCCCACAGTGCTGAACGACTGATTACTGAAACACGAGGAGAGAAAAAGAAACAATACACAGAGAGAGAGAGAGAGAGAGAGAGAGAGAGAGAGAGAGAGAGAGAGAGAGTTGTACCTGTGGGCCGGTGATTCCCTGCTGACCAGGTGGTCCTGCTTCTCCTGGTGGTCCCTGAGGGAAAAGAAAGAATGAGAGAAGAAAAGAAAAACGGATAAATAACAAGAAAATCTTACAGTCTGCATCATTTAACATTAATAACTGATTATTTAACATGAATAAATGAATAATTAACACTAATAACACTGCTGCTCTTTTTAACAAACACACACAACACTGTGGAGTGACATCATCACTGTGACATCATCACTTACAGGAAGTACATTTAATGAGCTAGAACACAAACTGCTGAGCTGAGCAGCAGATACGGTTCTGTTCAGTTCTGTACGGTTCTGTTCGGTTCTGTATGGTTCTGTTCGGTTCTGTTCGGTTCCTGTCTAAATTCCTCCACTTTCACCCACACTGAGGGTTTATTCTGTTTTGCTGCACTTCCAGGTTAAAGGTCAAACCCAGCTGGGAGATGCTGAGAGAGCACCGAGTGAGCGATCAAATGACTTCAGACTGCTGCAGTTCAGAAAAGTCAGAGGCTCTACGGTCAAAGGTCAGAAGCTCCAATCAGGACAATCTCAGTTAATCTAGCTCTTACTCAGCAGTCAGGATCATCTATGAGAGCTTCCGGGGGAGAAGTATAAGGAAAAAAGTCATTCCGAGAGTTGGTTTCTTGTTTCTCCAGAATCCCAGCGTTGAGGAAAGATGTGAAAGAGGTGTGAAAGAGGAGAAGAGCAGTGCAGAGCAATCTCACACCTCGTTCATTTTAATCATCTGCGTGTCATGGCCGTGTGTTTTATACTGTACGGCTCCTCACACTCAGACACAAACACCAGCTCATTTCCCCCCGGGTCACGTGACTAAGAGCTGCTTTTAATTCTTACGTCCTGAAAACACCGAGATTAAATGAAATTAGGTTTGAAACCAGCGCAGCGTCACACAGCTCAGTGTTCGTGTGTAGAGTTCAGAATTTTAGGCGATTTTACGCAGCCGGTGTGTAAACCTGATATTTTAGATGAAACACAAACAACACTTAGGAACATTCTGTCTAACAGCAAATAAAATTTAAGAATTATTTAACAGTAAATAAATATGAACTTTTAGTAGGAAAGAGTATAAATATGTGTCTGAAAAGCAGGACTCATGTCTCACCATGTTCCCTTTAGGACCGGGAGGCCCGTCCAATCCGGGAAGACCCTGAGTGTGTACAAGAGAGAAGATGTGTGGAGGTGTGTTTATCACAGTGTGCTTTCTGCAAAAATTATGGACTGTAGACAACACAGAGAACGTGGAGAAGGTAGAGAACGTGGAGAAGGTAGAGAGAGTGTAGAAGGTAGAGAACGCTGTGAACATGGAGAAAGTAGAGAACGTGGAGAAGGTAGAGAATGTGGAGAAGGTAGAGAACGTGGAGAAGGTGGAGAAGGTAGAGAACGTGGAGAAGGTAGAGAACGTGGAGAACATACACGTTGACCGTTAGAACCTGGAGATCCTCGTGGGCCGAGTAAACCTCTAGGACCCTGAAAAAAATACAAAAAAATCAAACATGACTAATCTAATAACAACACAGGTTGGTAATGAAGGTCTCATTAGGCTGATGGATGGATGGAGGAATAAATAATGGATGGATATAGATGTGGCTACAGAGATAAAAGTGCATGGAAAAAATAATGATGAAAATGGATGGATGGATGGATGAGAGAGGGACAGGAAGAGATGGATGGATGAACAGATGCATAAATGGATAGACAGGTACATAGTAGATCAGTAAAAGTGTTTAAGATGAAGAAACTTACACTTTCTCCTTGCAGTCCTCTCGGTCCGATCTGTCCATCCTCACCCTGAGACACACACACACACAGAGTAGTGTTTATTATTAGGCAACATTCTCACATACTGTCTCATCAGATTTCATGACAAGTATATAACTGTAATATTTACTGTATAAATAAACAAACAAATAAATAAATAAATGTGTGATATTTGAACCCTCCCTCACCCTTGGCCCGTCATCTCCAGGAGGTCCCGGGGGTCCGATCGGGCCAGACTCACCCTGAGAGAGAGAGACAGAGATAAAAGATAAAAGAGTGAAATGAGAGACAGAGCGAGAGAGAAAGAGAGAGAGAGAGAAAGAGAGAGGGGGGTCATTATCATACACTCCTCTATTTATTCTATTTATACTACACACAACCATACACACTGCTTCCCCTCTGTAATTACACACACACACACACACACACACACACACACACTCTCCCACACTAACACAATCACCCACACTAACACACTCACCCAAAAGACAATCGACAAAAGAACATCGATCATTCTCAGAGTAAAGAACTCATTAATATTCAGATTATTATTGGAGTTTGCGACTCACCCTGTGACCTTTCTCACCAGGTAAACCCGGAAGGCCATCAAATCCTCGGTCTCCCTGTAAAATCACACACAGCTCAGTGTTAAGAGAGAAAAACTCCCACATTACTGCGTTAATGAAGCGAAGAAGTGAATAAATAAATAATCGTGCCTTTCCTCCCGCTTCTCCTGGCATCCCTCTCGCTCCATCAGCTCCTGAACGACCCTGAAACAAATTCATTCATTAAATAATTATTTACTCTCAGTCTGTCAGGAAAATAAAGCATCATCTCAAGGTCATTAAAGCGTACGATAAAAACACAACTACCAGAGAACTAATGACCAAGCTGCTGGATGACGATGGTGGATTTACAAAAAACGCAGGACAATTATCACGAGCATCATTTAAAATACACAAGTCAGGACTCTGTGGTGCAACAGGAAGCGTTCACACTATCATCAGGAGACTGGCTGGGTGGGAGGGGCATAATCTCTCTCCCCTGTCAATCACTGTGACACTAGCCAATCGTGGGCGTCTGTGAGATGGTGTATGAGGAAGAGGGCAGACTGCGTTTTCCTCCGAGTGTGTTACGCGTTACGCCACCCTGTGATGCAGCAGGAGCAGCAGTATGAAAAGATGCGATTGGCTACACGTGTCTCAGAGGAAGTGAGGTGTTAGACTTCATCATCCTGCTTGTTAGATGTCGCATGACAGGAGACAGCTGATTGGTGGGCGGGAAGTGACAGGTGACCAAACATCGGAGGGACGGCTTTATTCTCTCCTGTCAATCAGACAGACACTAACCAATCATACACCACACAGCATCGCTTTTCAGGAATTACGCCTCTGAAAATAAGATAAAATGGCACGTAGAGAGAAAAATTGTCTCTAAATCTGTTTCTCTTGTGCCATGTACAGACGTACGAGTTATGGTTTATGATATAATCTCTCTCTTACTCTCTCTCACATCTTTTTTTTAATAAATTGACATGTTTTCAGAACTATAACTCAGGACAGGAATCAGTTACTCACAAGTAGTTTAGATTAGTTTAATCATGATTAGTCTGGCAAAGGTATTTTAAATTCCTTACTGTGATTTTCCAGCACGGCTAGTATGTCTGCCCTTGCTGGAGGTTTCATTGTCAGACATTTTATTATGATTTCTAACACTTCTCAACATGATATACTGTTATTTCAAACGATTTGTTTACCCGTGGACTAGAACATAAAGTGTTACTTGAGAACACGCTGGAAAAGAGCTTCTACAGCGAGTCGCTCCAGCCGGAAGTCCCCCGTGTTACGCCCTTAAACTTTCTAACCGCTTTACTGCTAATCACAGTGCTGTCAGGATGATGGAGCGGAGTTTAACACACTGTAATGACATGTTTGGGGTTTTTCCTCTCTGTTCTTACCCTCTTCCCTGCCTTCCCCGGAGGCCCTGTGGGACCCTGCAGTCCTCTCGGACCCTGAAAAACAAACCTCGTTATTCATTATTCACATACACATGTACTGCACGAGTTCAGAAATAACACAGAAACCTCTTTAAGACAGCCTGGAGGGGGAGAAGCATCAAATTCAAATGCAACAACAATAATAAGCACGTTCTTATCTAGTTTTAATCCGTCTCATAATTAATTCAGCTGAACGGCAGAAAGTAAATAAAGTGATATACAATTATTCCTGCGTGCAAATCTGCAAGATACAGGCACAAAGCATTAAGTCACAAAATATAACACAGACTTTCATAGACAGAGGTAGGGGGTGTGTGTGTGTGTGTGTGTGTGTGTGTGTGTGTGTGTGTGTGTGTGTGTGTGTGTGTGAGAGAGAGACAGAGAGAGAAAATCCAATTGGGTGGAAAGAATGCAATAAAAAAACACCCACAACTCGAAAAGTTGGCACAGTAATGTTTCAGCAGTGAAAGTGTTCAGGCAGTAAAACAGCACTCTGCCAATCAGAGACCGAGCCTCTGTGTGAGGGTGAATCTGGGAGTCTTTCAGGCCAGAATAAACACAGGGAAGTAAAACAGTGAATTAAAATGAAATAAAGTGATCTATAATTATTACTGCACTCAAATCTGCGCAATACAGACATGATTACATCACACTGCATACTGTATATCACACTACATTTCATGGATGATTAATCCACTGCTGTGATACAGAGAGAATATTAATGTACATACATACACCATAAACATACACCTTTTAGTCCCGCCCACTTTACTGCATACATAAAGCCCCACCCACCCATCTTTACTACACACAAAGCCCCACCCACCCGACTTTACTACACCCAAAGCCCCACCCACCTGACTTTACGACACACAAAGCCCCACCCACCTGACTTTACTACACACATAAGCCCCACCCACTTGACTTTACTAAACACAAACCCCACCCACTTTACTACACACAAAGCCCCACTCCTATTGTCTATTTTTAAATTACGTTAAAATTATATTTTGTCTTCAGCGGATGTGAGACCGTTAAAGAAAGCGTTACTTACAGACGGACCAGATTCTCCACTATCTCCTTTAAGACCAGGTGCTCCAGGACTACCCTGAAACACACACACACACACACACACACACACACACTTTAACACACTCCATGTACTGTTTCTGATTGCATACGGTGCAGTGTGTGTGTGTGTGTGTGTGTGTGTATGTGCGTGCGTGTGTGTGTGTGTATGTGTGTACTCAGACACTCACCATAGAACCAGATCTGCCAGCTAACCCCACAGGCCCGGGCGGACCCCTCATTGCCAGCTGTGGACACACACCAGCCAATCAGAACACAGCAACAATCTGATTGGTGCGTATATCACAAACACTTTTATACTAATGTTAGATCATAAGAGAATGTGATTGACAAAAGCAAAACGAGAATTTAATGTAACATGTTAATGTTCTTTACTTTTGCAATGAAGGTACAAGGCTAATGTAGCTAACAAATAAGGAAAGCATATGGCCTCCAGTTTAGCATCGTGCACTAATCCTGCATCCTACAATGTTGTCTCCATTCTGATTTGTGAGATAAACTTGTGTTTAGCGCGGTGTTTACGTGGACGGACTGGTGTTTAGCGCGGTGTTTACGTGGACGGACTGGTGTTTAGCG
>CM042570.1:10237500-10270000 GCA_023630585.1 Cranoglanis bouderius
CACCCTCTACACCCTCTACACCCTCTACACCCTCTACTGTCTCCACCGTTTTGGTTTCCACAGGTGCGGAAGGCGAGTCCACACCCACCTGCTCCACCCCGGTGATGTAATCATCCACAATTTCCTCCTCATACGCCACATCCTGTTCACACAGGAAGTCACATTTATTATGTTAGCTCTTTTATCGTAACAGTATAATTTATCATAAATAAACACTGTAAAGAGATGTGGCATCTGTGTGTGTCAGTCTCATTGAAAGAGGCATGGCCTCCGTGTGTCAGTCTCAGTGAAGGAGGCGTGGCTTCTGTGTGTGTGTTTGTGTGTGTGTGTCAGGTGAATATTGTACATTTTATGGCCTGTTTTTTTTTTTTTTTTTTTTACACACGTAATTTCTATATGTTTGGACCAAAAGAAGGCCAAAGTTTTATTATGTGTCAGTTTGTACATTTTTGGCGTTTACATTAGATTTATGGAACAAAACTTAGAAAATCAGAATCAGATTGTTTTTTATTAGGAATCTGTTCATGCCAGCAATGTGAGGCCTTTAAACTGCAATAAAATCTGCTTCTCTGTCCCTGATTTTAGACTTTCAGTTTATTAAATACCACAGCAGATCTTTTCCCTTGATTACGAGCATGTGTGTTAAATTAAAGCCAATCTGGATATGGAGTGGAGTCTGGAATAAACCACTTCCCAAATACAGATGTTGAGCAACGAGGTCTACACTACTCATGCTCCTAGACTTCTTTACTGCTCTTTTACGGACACAGTATATAATGTGATTATAATAAAGATGATGAATAATATAGAGAGTGTGTGTGAGTGTGAGTGTGTGCGTGTCCCTGACCTCAGTTTTAACAGGTGATGATGTAGTGGTTTGGGGCTCGGATCCGTCCACAGTGCCATAATCCAGCTCGGTCTCGGTGAAGTACTCCTCGTCCCCTGTGCTGGGCTGAGCGTGTAAACACACACAGACACACAGACACACAGACACACAGACACACAGACACACATCCTGTCAGCTCTATATGTTTTAGTATTAAAACTCATGAATATTAATGATATTCGTGCGTTACCTTGGCGTCAGTTTTAGTCTCTTCGACAGGAAGCTCAGTAGTTCCGAGTTCTCCCTCTGTGTAGTCGTAATAATCTGTATATTCGGTGGTGTACTGAGAAACACACAGACAACAAAAATAATCAGAATCACATTCACACTCCACTTCACTGTCTGTCCCTTATAGCTTTATACTCTCCATATATGGTCACAGCTTCCTGTCCCGTTAGCTCTCTCGCTGGTGATTGAAAAATCGAAAGAAAGAAAAATAATTTTAAGTACACTGTTTTCACTAATTTTTTATTTTAATCTATTAGTATTTTATTTTGTTTTGTCTTTTTATTTTATTTCTCCTGTTTTTACACCCCCCTTCCTTTGTACTTGCTTTGGCAATACAAATGTACAATTACTTGTCATGCCAATAAAGCACATGAAGAAAACAGAGCGAGCGAGAGAGAGAGAGCGAGAGAGAGAGACAGAGAGAGACAGTGAGAGAGAGCAGAACTCCAGCTGGGAGATGATTTATGAGGTGGAGTTTGTTAGCTGTCTTTGGAGCCGTAAAGAGAATAAAACCCATAAATACTGAGTCCTGACTCTTAAACTCGAGCGATTCGGAGCCGCGGCTCTAAATTTCCTGAAAAAGATGTCAGATGCTGAGTGTGTGCAGGTTCTTACGGTGCTCGGTTCTGTGTGTCTGTATTATTCTGTAATTATATTTTTAACGCTCCCTCTGTCCCACTGAAAGCTTGTATTTTCCTTCTCAAGTAATCCAGCATCGTTTTTTTACGCTGTTACTTTTTCCAAAACGCAGTTTTCTGTAAGAGTTATGATGATGATTTATCACTGTGTTAGCGGCGTGTGCTGAATAATTCCACTTTTCCAGGTATCCCGGCGCTCCGTATCTGCAGGGGAAAAACTGAGCGTTCCTGCCGAGGGAGCCGCAGCCTGCACAAGTCATTAAGTGAAATATATCACCACGTGCCGGGAAATGTTTCCACCGTGAGCTCATGAGTTTTTCTTTTAAAATATCATCGGAAAATCTCAGCACATGCTAACGGATCGAGTGGCGTGTTTCAGTTACGAATATGACAATAAATCGTAAGACTTTTTTGGATTTATAGCCGATTTTACACCACAGTCGTAAAAAAAAAAATCAGGAATAAAGAAAACACAAGCTATATTTATTATTTATTATTATTTTTAGGAGTTTGAAAGCTGTTGATTTATGTCACAACACCTTACAGCAGCCATTTTGTGTATACAGTTCTCCTGACGTCATTATTACCCAAAAAAAAAACAAACAAAAAAAAACAAAACACCACAGCTACAATTTATACTTTTTTTTATACACCGAGCTATCAGGTTATTTAGCTAATTATGATTAGCTAGGTGTAACACTACACATCATTTCTACTTAATAACTATTAGCTAGCTATGTACATTAAACATTATGTTTAGCTAACAAAGGCAATTTTAGTTCCTCATCGCAAAGCTGGATATTTTATTTAATGAAAAGCTAACACAAGATAGCTAGGTAAAGTGTGATGGTCTGGAATTGCAGGAAATCTAAACACTTCTCTCTCAAATTTAAGTTTATTTATTTGTTTATTTTTTAATTCGGACTCACCTCCTCCTCGGGTTCCTGAGCCTGTGGTGTTTCCTGATGTGGCGTTCCACACTCGGGGCTGTAATGTTCACAATAATCGTACGCAGCTCGAGCGTCTTCCACCAACAGCAGCTGCTGGATGTCTCCCTGACAAAAGGACAAAAAAAAAATTGAAATATAAAAACTATATATTTCTAATTTTCATCCCAAACACTTTACAGAGAGTGTACAATTTTACTTTACTCATCTAGCTAACATACGGCAGGCTAGCTAGCGGTCTAGCTAAACTAGCTGGTCGTTGTTGATAAGTTAGACGTTGATAGCAACACTATGACTAAAAGCTGCCTGCATATCACATCCTCAACTAAAAGTTAAATCCGTTAAAAACGTTTTTAACACACAAATATATGTTTTTTAAACTAGTATTAAATTTCTCTCCTCATATATGCTAGCATTGTTGTCTAAATGTATAATGTATAATTAATATTTTTTAAAAAAGCTACATTGGTTAAACACACAGACTCAAATCTCTATTTATTACATTTTTCTTCCTGTATACAGTTTTAGCTTTAGACGTCACATGCAGGTAAAATTCCAGAACTTTGAACACAGAACATGTAACAGACAAAGGGACAGAAATTGAGCCAAAAAATGAGACGTTCACACTGTAAAGTGGACGTCAGAGCCGAGTGCCGCACTGAATCAGTTTCATGAACGATTAGAAGTGTGATATTTCCAGTGCGTTGCTCATTGCTAACGCTAATGCAGCTAAATAATATTCTCAGAAACTAAATGAGATTAGCATGTGGTCGAGTGGAAAACACAAAGCCATGTGTGCGACTAGCATCTTTTATAGTAGCAGATGTATAATGCGATCAGCTCCAGATTCTCATCGCTCGCAAAGAAAAAAAAAAAAAGGAGGAAGAAATGCTGAATATGTTTCTCAGCTGGAGGGAAAAAAAACAAAAAAAGTTCAGCAAGATTATTTATTAAAACTGAACGATCATTCAAAACTATCAGCTACAGATGTTTACGTCAATCAGTAAGTTACCTGAGACTTTTACTATGTTTTATATGATCTAGAAGAAAGATGAAGCTTTATTTGACTCATTTCTTTGGTCTCACCTGTGAATATACAGCAGAACAAATATAAAGCTGAGAAAAATAAATAAAAGGATGAATTTCTGGACCTCGTGAGATTTCCTCACGAGGTTTGAACTCATCACCTGCCATCAGCATTAAAATCAAAACAAAAACAACAAAAAAACAAAAACTGATAGACTCTGAAGTGTAAAAAAAAAAAAGTTCATTTATTATTTAGGAATTATGGGTTGATCTTAATTAACGTCTCTGTATACAAATACATATAAATAGTTTTGTACTCTCACGCTGTAACGTATCTACGTGAGTTCTGGACACGTGACTCTGATGAGTGAACGGTGATGAAGATCCGGTTTACCTTTTAATGTTTAACCTTTAATGATTAACTCAGGGCTATAAAAACAAGACAAAATCATTATTGGTTTGTTCCACAGTGCCGCTTCACGTGAACACGTCTGATTAGCGCTACACTCCGAGACGAGGTGTCTGCTGTGAATCTGATGCAGGGAATAAACACACACTTCACCGTCCATTGTGTCTATAATCTATTAAAGGCTGTGAAAACTCTTTCCTTTCCTTTCTGCACTAATGTTTCTCGCCCTGTAGCTCAGGGGTTCACAAACTTTGACCCTGAATGGACTTTATACATTTCTTTTTGACCTCAAAGTCTGGGCACGTTTTCTTCTCCTCGTTATTTGCCACCACACTTGTAAAATTCATATTAAATAAATAACTGCTGCATTTTCGTGTCCGTTTGTTCAAAATATTCACAAAATCCCTCTTTTATTTCTACAATAAATGAATAGAATCAAAGAAAATTTCTCTCATGACTGATTTTCATATGTTTTTGAGGACCTGAGGTCTAACAGTTGATGACCTCTGACCTAACGTCTGTATATAAGTAGTGTTTTAACGTCTCGGATCTAATGCTAACATCCTGCTACGTTAGCACACGGTGCGCTGAACTAAACACTTCCCTCCTACACACTCTCTGCAGGTTCTCCCTGGTTCTCTCTGGTTCTCCGACGAGTTAAAAAGCATGAAGAAGAGTTCATTTCCTGTGACGGCTCAGGCTGATTAGAGACACTTTACGGAGAGAAAGAGAGGGGGTGAGAAGCAGGGGGTCAGTGGGGTCAGGTGCTGGTGGAGGGAGGGCAGATTGTAGGATTAGATGCTGGAGAATCGTCCACATTCCTGTAGGAGACGGTGAGAAACAGAGGACTGGCACGTGAGCGGACTTCAGAGACTACTTCCTGTTTCAGCACACTGCGTTTATTTTTGACCTTCTCCCGCTGCTCGCTTTTACAACCAGCTCTTAATCTATGCTTCATAAAAACTGCTCTTGTTCGACTTCTTTCTCAAATAAACTCTTACAAGGACAATTTTAGGTCTGTTTTAAAAATATTCAGGAATTTCTTAAGAATAAAATGCACTAAAGTGAACGTAGTTTCAGCTCGTCGCTGAAGTGCGACACTCGCGGGTTATTCTGTTTAAATCTGCACCTTTAACCGAATTTACACTCAAGATTTTCCCCCAGAAAAGAGATTTCGCAACAGGAGAAGACAACAGCGAGAGCAGACACAGGGAACGTGTGGGGGAAGTCTGTGGGCTTTCCATGAACATGTTAAGAAATAAAATAAGATCCAAACTGCCGAACCCTCGACTTTAACCCAAATTTATCCCGAGGATTTTTTGGTTCCTGATCAAATCCAGCTGAGTAATAAATATGATGAAAAGAGAAGCTGAAGTGCTGCAGAACTGCACTGATACCAAGATAAAGTGTGGAGCAGCGTGGGGCAGCGTGGGGCACTGTGGGGCAGCATGGGGCAGCATGGGGCACTGTGGAAACGTAGGGCAGCGTGGGGAAGCGTAGGGCAGCGTGGGGAAGCGTAGGGCAGCGTGGGGAAGCGTAGGGCAGCGTCGGGCAGCGTGGGGAAGCATAGGGCAGCGTGGGGAAGCATAGGGCAGTGTGGGGAAGCATGAGGCAGCATATGGCAGCATGGGGCAGCATATGGCAGCATGGGGCAGCATGGGCACTGTAAGGCAGTGTGGGGAAGCATAAGGCAGCGTGGGGAAGCATGGGGCAGCATGGGCACTGTAGGGCAGTGTGGGGAAGCATATGGCAGTGTGGGGAAGCATATGGCAGCGTGGGGCAGCATGGGGAAGTGTGGGGCAGCATGGGCATTGTAGGGCAGCATGGGCATTGTAGGGCAGTATGGGGAAGCATATGGCAGCGTGGGGAAGTGTGGGGCAGCGTGGGGCAGCATGGGGCAGTGTAGGCACTGTGGGGCAGCATGGGGAAGTGTGAGCCGATTTTTGGCATCTACAAAGATTACAGTAAATTACAGAGGTTTCATCTGCCAGGGATTAAAACCTCTCTCTCTCTCTCTCACACGTCTCTCACTCTATACCCGTCTGTCTCTCACACACGTCTCTCTCACACACACGCATCTCTCACTCTATACCCGTCTGTCTCTCACACACGTCTCTCTCACACACATGCATCTCTCACTCTATACCCGTCTGTCTCTCACACACACGTCTCTCTCACACACACGTCTCTCTCACACACACGTCTCTCTCACACACACGTCTGTCTCTCACACACATGTCTCTCTCACACACATGTCTCTCTCACACACACACACATCTCTCACTCTATACCTGTCTGTCTCTCACACACAAAATAATTTATGCTCAGCTTAACGGAAACAGGGGACAATACATTTACTGGAAAACCTAAAAAGGCCATCAGAAAACACAATGTGTTTATTCCACACACACACACACACACACACACACACACACACTTACACTTTTCGGATGGTGAAACTTGAGATGCACTAAATATAAGAACCACACAAACTCAACACAACGTTAAACTGAAGACAGAAGAATGATCTCAGAATAAACAGTTTATCTTTGTTTATCAAAACAACTCAGCCGTTTAGATCAGAGGAAAATATTACAGCCATCATCTGGCCAAAAATGAAAAGGCCACAGTTTCCCTTTACCTCAAATCCACCTCACTCACACACTCACACACTCACACACTCACACACTCACACACACACTCACTCACACACACACACACACACACACTCACTCACACACACACTCACTCACTCACACACTCACTCACACACACACACACACTCACACACACACACACACTCACACACACACACACTCACACACACACACACACACACACACACTCACACACACTCACACACACACACACAGCGTGACAGAGGAGATGTGTTTATGGAGTGATTTATACAGAGTGGGGTATCAGGTCGTGGTGCTGCACCTCGTCACTGTTCCATATTTAATGTCTGATTTGTTAGTGCAATTTATGTGAAATAAAAATAATTCAAAATTCTGTAGATGTGACAGTTTAAGTTCCTGTCAGACTCCAAAAACCTGTTTCATGTCAATTTGAGTCTTTCTGCCATTTTTACATTAAATTTCAGATCCAAAACACCAAGCCATGTAATGGTGTAATCATGGCACAGGAAGTGTGTAGTTGTTATTTGGAAGGCGGCGCGAGTCTGTGCACATCTTCATTTCCATCACAGTGCTAATTAACACACACCCTGAAGACGAGGGCTTTCAGAGACAATTCAAAAACAAGACAGAATCAGAGTTGTGTTTAACTTCACAAACACACACCCTGATTGGTTCTGACAGAAAACTTGGAGTGTTTAATTCCCTGCACACTTCATTTCAGATTTTATTAAACACAGCCTTTCTGAGGTAAACCGAGACACTCGACTAAGAGCTGCTCTGACTCCAGCAGAGGTTTAATCCTGGGTTGATCCAGACTCCATTATTCCTTATCGATGCGTCTCAAATTCGCATTGTGTAGTCGAGTGTGAACGCACTTCTGCACTAAACGTGACTAAACCCAGTGGGTTTACATGCAAAATAATAATGTGATTATAATCTGATTTTAGCATTTATCATATACATAAAGTTCATGTGATCATGCAAACAGCACACTCTGATATTTTATAGTCAGTGCCAGATTTCAAGAAAAGGCACAACACCTGCAGCACAACATCATCCACCATCTTGCTTGTTTTGAGTTGAATGGGTCACATGACTGTGTCACATGACTAAAAATACGTCTCTGTTTTCTCAGTCCACACTACAACGCGAAAACATAATTTTCAAATTTATCCGCTTGGGAGAGCGTTTTCGAAACCGGCTCAGTGTGGAAGCCAGAACATCGAGAAAAAGAAGCGTTTTCAAATTTATCCGGATTCATGTGGGCGTGGCCTAAATATGGCAGGGTTACATTCTACATATGTCACATAACAAATCCAAGATTAAATGACAAAGATTTACTAATCGTGATAATTCCGATCGGGATTAGTTTAGGTGGATTGAGCTTTCTGAGATAAACACATACACACAGTTCCCAGAAAATGAATCACATTCGAATCCACGTTCAGAAAATCAATAACTGTGCAATGAGAAACGGAACAGAAGCCTGGGGAGGATGCTAGAAGTTTGTTGATGACAAAATCACGAACAACTCAATCCCGCTAACTCGGTAATCCATGTACACAGAATGGGCTCCAGGTCAATAATCAGATTATTCAGTACATGTACACTGTTAATCTGATATGTCACTTTTCTACATCTATAATCTCTGTGTTTAGATCCTAACTCAATACAGCTAAGAGAAGAACATTAAACACTAATGAGTAAAGAGACTCGAGTGCGATTCGTTAGACCGCAGGAGACAGTTCGGGTTATAAAGCGTACAGGAAGCTGTTAAACCTTTAACATTACTGAACAACATGTTTATTAAATTACTGTCAAATTGTATAATCACTGGACATCAATTGTGTTATTTCTTGCAGGTAAAAGTGTTTGTTATTTTTCAGTAATATGGAGGGAGAAGAGAAAATGGTGTGTTAGTGTTTGATAAGTGATGAAATGCAGCCGTTTCTCTAAACAGCAGCAGCGAGTCTGTGAGTCTCATCACTCCACTGGGAACCGTAAAACCACACAATGTGTTTCCCAGCAGTGGGTGAGAGACACACACACACTCAGAGAGAGAGAGAGAGAGAGAGAGAGAGAGATGTATGTGTGTGTGTGTGTGTGTGTGTGTGAAGCGTCAGTGTGTGTGTCAGATGCTCCGTTTTCCAGCTTTCTCTCCACAGGAGGTCAGTTTCAGGGAAAAAAAAAAAAAAAAAAGGAGAAAAAGGAAAAGTGGAAGAAAGGTGAAGAATGCAGTGTACCCTGGAGAGAAAAAAAAAAGAAGCAGACTGTGTAGAAGATCAGAGACGAGATTTTGAAAATGTGTTGTTTATCTAAAAAAATGGAGACACACTAAATCCTACTTTTTCATTTTCGGTGTGATATTTGAGATCTCTGATAATCAGCTGACACCTGACACTGAATTTTTCACTGTAATAACCATAAACACTTTTTAGAAAAGTATGTGTAAGTATGAGAGAGAGAGAGAGAGAGAGAGAGAGAGAGAGAGAGAGAGAGAGAGAGAGAGAGAGAGAGAGAGAGAGAGAGAGAGAGAGAGAGACAGAGAGCGAGAGAAAGACCAAGAGAGAGAGAAAGAGAGAGAGAGAGCGAGAGAGAGCGAGTGGGAGAGAGAGAGAGCGAGAGTGAGGGAGAGAGAGAGAAGAGAGAAAGAGAGAGAGAGAGAGAGAGAGAGAAAGAGAGAAAGAGCAAGAGAGAGAGCGAGAGAGAGAGAGCGAGAGAGAGAGCGAGAGAGAGAGCGAGAGAGAGAGAGAGCGAGAGAGAGAGCGAGAGAGAGAGCGAGAGAGAGAGAAAGAGAGGGAGAGAGAGGGCACACAATATCACAATATCATTAAATGCTTTGTTATCAAAGTAACTTTAGGAACTTATTTGATGTGTTTTTCCATCAGAAGAACCCGGGCCCTGTTTTACTTCCTGCTTCAGTCTGTTGTGGGCGGAGCTTGTTTTATCGAACATTGCTGATTGGTTAAACATGAGCTTTACAGAATAACCGATCCTCACATCGCACAGTCTGTGTCACTTCTCTGTCTAATCTAAACCACTGGAGTTCACAGAGCAGATACAGTGCTGTGAAAAAGTATTTGCCCCCATCCTGATTTCTTCTGTTTTTGTGTATGTCTCATACAAAATAGTTTTAGATCATCAAAAAAAATATAACATAAAACAAAGGGAACCCGAGTAAACACACAATACAGTTTTTATTTTTTCATTTCTTTATTGAAGCAAAAAAAAAAAAAAAAAAAAAAAAAAGTTACTTATCACCCATGTGAAAAACTCATTTCCCCCTTAAACTTAAAATCTGGTTGTGCCACCTTTAGCAGCAATAACTGCAACCAAACACTTCCGATAACTGGAGATCAGACTTTCACAGCGCTGTGGTGGAATTCTGGCCCACTCTTCTCGGCAAAACTGATTTAGTTCAGCCACACTGGAGGATTTTCAAGCATGAACTGCCCATTGAAGGTCCTGCCACAGCGTCACAACTGGTTCAAGTGGGCGGCTGTGGCTCAGGTGGTAGAGCGGGTTGTCCACCAATCGTAGGGTTGGTGGTTCGATTCCTGGCCCACATGACTCCATGTGCTGAAGTGTCCTTGGGCAAGACACTGAACCAAACTGCTCCCTATGGCAGGCAAGTGCCTTGCATGGTAGCTCTGTCACCATTGGTGTGTGAATGAGACAGTGTAAAGTGCTTTGAAAACTGCGAAGGTTAAAAGGTGCTATATAAGTGCAGACCATTTACCATTCAAGTCAGGACTTTGACTAAGCCACTCCAAAACTTTAATTTTGCTTTTTTGAGCCATTCAGAGGTGGACTTACTCCTACGCTTTGGATCGTTGTCTTGCTGCATAATCCATAATCTTGAGTTCGAACTTACAGACTGAAGACCTGAGATTCTCCTTTAGGATTTTCTGGTAGAGAGCAGAATTCATGTTTCCTTCAATTACTGCAAGTTGCCCTGAATCAGCAAAGCATCCCCACACCATCACACTTCCACCACCATGCTTGACCGTAGGTATGATGTTCTTTTTGTGGAATTCTGTGTTTGGTTTATTCCAGATGTAACGGGACCCCTGACTTCCAAACAGTTCCACTTTCAACTCATCAATCCACAGAACATTCTCCCAAAAGGTTTGAGGATCATCAAGGTGTGTTTTGGCAAAATTAAAACGAGCCTTAATGCTCTTCTGGGTTAGCAGTGGTTTTCACCTCGCCTCTCTTCCATGGATGTCATTTTTGCCCAGTGTCATGAACAGTGACCTTTACTGATGCAAGAGAGGCCTGTAGGTCCTTTGATGTTGTCTTTGGGTCTTTTGTAAAGGACCTTTTGGAAGGTCGTCCACTTCTGGGAAGGTTCACTACTGAGTTTTTCCATTTGGAGATAATGGCTCTCACTGTGGTTCTTTGGAGTCCCACAGCCTTTGAAATAGCTTTGTAACCCTTCCCAGACTGATGTATTTCAATCACCTTCTTCCTCATCATTTCTGGAATTTCTTTCAACTTTGGCACAGTGTGTTACTGGGTAAGAGATTTTAACCAACTTCATGCTGTTGAAAAATTTGTATTTTTAGTGTGGTGTTTATTCTCACTACAGCAGTGACACTGATCCGGTACAGTGTGTGTTAAATATCGTGATTCAGCACAAAATCGATAATCATCACTACACACTGCTGAAATATTTCTTCGCTTCTCACAGAGAACAAAAAGAGTCTCAAGGTTTCTGTACTGCGTGGTTTTCTTTAAACTGAAGTATCTCTTAAACATCTGTGGATCTTTGGCCTAGAAGCACACACACACACACACACACACACACAGATCATATTTTCCTTCTGAGCCACAGACGCTCAATTGCTTCCAAACTCACACCTGTTTATGCCATCTACAGAAACACACACACACACACACACACACACACACACGCTACCGTTTCACCTTCATCCAAACACAGAAACTCACAGGACATTTAAATGTCACTCAACAGCACCGTTTCATCCACTTGTGTTTATCTCAACGCTGAATTTGTGGAGAAACTCAAACACACACCTGTATATTACAAAAGTGTGTGTGTGTGTGTGTGTGTGTGTGTGTGTGTGTGTGTGTGAGCGACTGAAAGAGAGAGAGAGAGAGAGAGAGAGAGAGAGAGAGAGAGAGAGAGGTGTTAAATTTCAGTACCGTCTTTAATTTACCCTCATCCACTTTTCCTGGTGCGCCTAGTCTACATCACCTTGCTAACTGAGTTTTTTCAGTGACTCGAGTCATCTGAGTCAGTACAAATGATTCATTTTTTCAGTTACAATTACAGTATGCACAAAGGGAAGTGCACGCACACACACACACACACACACACACACACACACACACACACACACACACACACACACACACACACACAAACAGTGAAAACCTCGAGCTCGGACCAAACAGGACTCGCTGTCTCACTGAAGGACAGAGGTACGACTCTCTCAGTCATGAATCTGACTCCCGGCCTTTGAGTCAGCGAGTTATTTCATTAGACACACAATCGCATAAATATGGCCTCACACAATACACAGGCATTTAGAACACAATGGCAGATAAATATATAACAAATGTACATAAAAACTCAGTTTGATGATGATATATTAAGGATATTTGTTGATGATTAGAGTCAGTGAGTCTCGGGTCAAATGAGTGCAACTGAATGAACAAACTGACTCATTACACGGCAGCGACTGATTCTGATTCGTTCACCTTTACAAAGACATCAGCAAAGCGCAACTCTGTTAGTGTGATCTACAGACGGATGAGTCGGAGGGAAAAAAACACTTAATCTGAACACACACAGCCTTGTGTGTGACAAAAATTAAAAATGAAGCTATGCATTCTGGGTAACTCTGAGTTACACAGTGATGTCGAGTCGATATGTGATCTAATGCACTTCACTCGGGCTGATGCATACTTCTCACACATACACACACACACACACACACTATAACAGAGGGACAGAGTTTTGTCGATGTGTTTATGTTAAAAATCAATATTGGAACGGAGACTCGATACGTCCTGAAAGAAGTCTTTGTCCTCGTGCCATGCTGAAGTACGTAGTGGAGAGTCGTTTAAGCCTCGTTCATTACGAACCGAAAAAATGAATTAAAGACAAACAGATGGAGTGGAATAACAAGGGATAGTTTTTTTTACTCTTATTGTGCAAAATAGCAGCAAAGTCCAGAAATTTCTCCAAAACTATAAAACTGTGCTCAGAGTCAGAGCACAGAGCTTCAGCCTGCTCCTAAAGGTACACTTAAAATGATGGAAAATAAGATCAAATCTAACTAAAAATAAAGTAAAAATATCAAATAAAATGTAGAGTAACTAGCCAGAGGTAATGTATATGTAGTATTGCTAACATAATTAAATAAAAAGTTTGACCAACATGCTAAAGTTTAGAAACTTCATTTGGCGATGAATGAGAATGAGCTAAAATATCAAAACAAAACATATAAACAATTTTAATGATAAGTTTAACATGAGCTAAATCCTTGTTAGCCCCTGACTAGCATAATTTATCCTCCATTTTGTGAGACAATGCTTATTTTAGACAAAAGTCTTTAGCAGAATGTTCTTATTAAACACATTCCACCACCTAACACCAAACAGACAACACAGCATGCATTAGCATTAGCATGCAGGGTAATAGCATGTGAGCTAAATCATAGCTTAGCACAGTGGCAGGATAGCATCTCTGCTCCTGACTCATCTGACCAGCACACGAGATGTGGCTTAATACAACAATTTGTTTAGTCTGTCAAACATTTTCCAAAGATCTTTGTGTTTACAACTTTGTGTGTTTATTTGAAGCAGGCGAACATTTCAGGATACGCTAACCGCTAATTTGTGTTTATGTCGAGTTTGGATATGGGAAAGAACTAGCAAAAGCTAAAACTTTACAGTAAAATGATTCATCACTGAAAATACATCAAATTATTCTGAATTTTTTTTTTTCTTTAAGTAACTTAGCATCTGAACGATCAGAGTCACTTCCTGGCCTGGACAGAACCGAGTCCGGAAAACAGATTTGATGAAGTAGCTAACAATTAATGGAAGCTTACAGCCTC
Source organism: Cranoglanis bouderius (assembly GCA_023630585.1). Classification (NCBI taxonomy): domain Eukaryota; kingdom Metazoa; phylum Chordata; class Actinopteri; order Siluriformes; family Cranoglanididae; genus Cranoglanis; species Cranoglanis bouderius. The sequence goes on from CM042570.1 coordinate 10,251,365, forward strand.
CGGTTTAGCAGGAGTGCACTAAGCCTGTGTGTGTAAATCATCACACACATTTTTGACATTAGTGTGTCCTGTCATTAAAAAGTTACAGAACTCAAACCAATCATCAATCACATTCAGTTACACTTTCTCACGTTTTCATTCCACATCTGCAGACTTGTCTCTAAAACTCACGAAGAATGCAGTGTTTGAAGCCACTGCTAATCACTAAGTGTGTGTGTGTGTGTGTGTGTGTGTAAACATCCTGAAGGAACAGAAATACCCCGAAGCACAAATACATGAAAACATGTCCATAAAGAGTAAAGAGTTGCTGTTGTTCTGTTAAGACATTGGACTACTGATGGGAAGGTCATGAGTTCAACCCCCAGCGCCACCAAGCTGCCACAACCCTCAACTGCTCAGATGGATAAATGACTCATTCAGATTCATGGACCAATTTGTTCAGTTGCATGGTTTATCTACCGAAAGATTCACCGAGTCAAACACAGACTGCTGAACAGGAGAGGAGAGAATCTTAGTCAAGACCAAAAAGATTCACTGAGTCAAATACAAAGCAGCTGAACGACAGAAGATCGAATCTCGATGATGACTGATGAATGATGATTCACTGAGTCAAACACGCATCTAATGAATCGGAGTCACGATTGAAAGATTCGCTAAGGTAAACTCTGACCACTGAATGAGAAAGGAACGAATCTCAGTCATGACCGAAAGATTCATTGAATCAAACAATGACGAGACGAAGGACAATGAACGAGATGAACATATCTCAGTCATGTCTGAAATATACAGTTAATATCACCACCCTTGGGATTTTACACAGCTGGCTTATGTTAGCTTGCTTGAAAATAAAGTTAGGTAGTGCTATAAAAAAAAAAAAAATAAAATAAAAAAAAAAAAAAAAATAAAAAATTATATATATATATATATATATATATATATATATATATATATATATATATATATATATATATATATATATATATATATATATAAAAGAGATAAGTAACAGAAAAAAGAAACAATATGTTTGGTGCAAAGTGTTTTTTAATCAGAATCTATTTCTTCATCAGAAATGAATATACTGTATATCCAACTCGCATTGCCATCTGTCAGAATATACGATCTAAAGGTGTTTGCTAATCCATCATCATGTGACACTGCAGTTTTCCCCGAACACTTCAGGTGAGTGTATGAACAGATGCGAAAATGGCTGGAACTGCGGATATTGTAGCGTATTTTCATTAATTGACCGCATATAGAAAACAATCTCCACAAAACAGCTTCAGTGGCATAAAAGCCCAGCTTACATAACATTCCCAGGAGCTTTTTATCCGTGTTCTCATCCAGTTTCCAGGTGTTTTTTTTCCATGACTGAAGAACTAGTCTGTCAGTGTCCAGGTCTTCCAGGTCATGTTGGAAGCCTGAACATTCCCATAAACACAGGCTGATGGAAACCCACACTGCAGTGCTCAGAGGAACATCGAGGACTCTGATTTACCCAGAACGCTGTTCTTACCTCAAACACCTCCTCGTCCAGGATCCTGGTGCCAAACACCGTGATGCCGTCTGTGCTGATTACAGGTTTATTACTTCTGTCCAGAGGCTTTGAGATTTTCTTTTTACAGTCAACGATCATGGTGATGGATTTCTTCTCCACGCTGATCGCCACACGGTGCCACCTGCACAGATTCATGAGACAAGATGATTATCACTGTACATGCTGATTCGCTCGCTGTTAATAGAGAACTAACACCATACTGTGACTGCTCATCCTGCAGCCGATAAGAAACTGGGCCTGAGGCCGGCTAGAGGATGATTAACACAGGCTGTACATAGATATTGTGGGTACATCGAACTGTCAGACAGTGGCGCTTGATTTCTGCTCCTCACACGAGCAGATCTCACGCAAAAAAAAAAAAAGTTAATGACCAAAATCACCTATAACTGAGACACGCCTCTGTTTTAGAAAAACCTCTCACATGTGTAGTTACATCTGAGGTATTAAGTATTAAATCCTACCACTGACACTAACATTTTATTGTTACTGCTGTATGGAGGCCAAACACCTCGCAAATTATAGACAAGGCAGAGGGGTGCCAATACTTTGTGCGGTGCAGCAGATGGACTATAGTCAATAACTATACACTTACAAAGTGACCCGTGTTTTGGTGTTTCGGGTGGAGCTGATACGTGTAACACAGGAAATAATCAGTAATCAATATTATAATCAATATGACTGCTGACAGCGTAATCAATATTCCAGCTGCGAGTATTTATTCTCTCACACAAACATTTTCCGATCCTTTAAATGCAAATCACATTTCGACAAATCACAGGTTGGGAAATTATTCCAGACTGTAGGGTGGAAACTCGCTGTAACAATCCGGTCCAAAATCCACAACGGCGTTCCAACATCGGCACTTAGACATCCCGAAAATCCACAGCAAGCTGCAGAGCTGGAAGCGGAACAAAACACCGGGAGAGAACCGAGCACGGTCCACAATAAACATCCTGAAGAGGAGGAACCCTCACTGCCCCGCCGGGTCTGAAACACCGAGACAACTGTTTATGTTTGATCTAACACCGATCCAACGCTGTCATCAGCTGATCCATAATTATACAAGGTCCACGATTTAACATCGAGACGCTCAGGACAGTGAGAGAGACACGCTCAGGACACAGAGAGACACGCTCAGGACACAGAGAGACACGCTCAGGACACAGAGAGACACGCTCAGGACACAGAGAGACACGCTCAGGACACAGAGAGACACGCTCAGGACACAGAGAGACACGCTCAGGACAGAGAGAGACACGCTCAGGACAGAGAGAGACACGCTCAGGACAGAGAGAGACACGCTCAGGACAAAGAGAGAGACGCTCAGGACAAAGAGAGACACGCTCAGAACGCAGAGAGACGCTCAGAACGCAGAGACACGTTCAGAACAAAGAGACACACTCAAGACAAAGAGAGACGCTCAAGATACAGAGGCACGCTAAGAACACTGATACACTCAGGATGCAGAGATATTTTCAGAACTCAGAGACACTAAGAACACAGACATGCTCAGAACGCAGAGACACGCTCAGGACGCAGAGACACGCTCAGGACGCAGAGACACGCTCAGGACGCAGAGACACGCTCAGGACGCAGAGACACGCTCAGGACGCAGAGACACGCTCAGGACGCAGAGACACGCTCAGGACATGTAGGAGGAATACGAGTGATGGAGTGGTGTTAGAAGTATCCTGGTATAAACATGTGTAAGTGTTTAATGGTGTTTGATGAAATGAACAATATAATTAACGGTGTAATGCCGAATGTGTGTTTGCATCGTATTTACTTACTTTCCATCGGAGAGATTAATGCTTCGGAATAACGGGTAATTTTCCGGAGTGGGTTTTCCATGCTGATCTTCGTACAGGAAGATTGGAGTGCGTCCGATCTCCACCCCGAGCTGCTGCAGTCCCTTATCATTATACACTGATAAGAGGAAGGCCTGAGTTCCAGCTTTGGGCTTTATGGTCATGAGGATGGAGAAATCTTCAGGAAATACTCCAGCTGGAATATACAGAACAGCATTGTGGGTAAAGCCATGTAATGATCATCAATAACAATAAAAGGTTGGATGTTTATAGAGCAGTAGCGTGTTATATCTAACACTAATGTACTGATGCTGAAGGGGAATGACGGATCAGTGCAGCACACTGGGACATTCTAATCATTTATATATTGAGGAGAAGTTAAAGAGAGATTAGCGCAATGTTCTCCAAGCACATCTATTACAAACACATTCCAGGACAATAACGAACAGGAAGCAGAATTGTGTTCACCCGACACTGACACAGTAAATGTGTCACTAAATGCTCGGTTGAAAACCTTTTACTTTAACTGATTTAATGCAAAATTAACGAGCCACTTTATCACCTTACAGCTCCTGGAGAGTATGAATTAAGTCTGAATAACAGTTTAATGGTTGTATTTACTGCCACATTAAGTTTATTAGCTTTAAATTAAAGAAACACATATCTGACAATAAAACAGTGATAAAAGCAAAACAAAAAAAAAAAAACAAACATCTCTGAAAACAATTTTGAGCCAAGACAAAAACCAGAACATAAACTCCTGCTTCAGGTTTATTTTGCAGTCGAGGACAATTCGTACTTTTCCTTAAAGTCACATCCTGAGAAAGCTTCATTAACGACACTCCGCTCTCTATAAATGTGTAAATAAACCCGTTTTAACAAGTGAGACCAATAAACACATTCACCAACACAACTGCAATTTAATTCGTTTCAGGATTTAAGTAAATATTGAGAAGAAGGGTTAGAAAGAAAAAAAGAATTTCAGATATTTAAAGAGGTTCTGAATATTTAGTCATAAAGATTTTATACAACAAAATCTGTTCTGGCGCAGTTTCCTGCTCAATAAACAACCACAAGGAATCGAACACATCTAATCTACAGAATAGAATAGAAAGAAATGGAATAGAATAGAACAGAATTGAATAGAATACAATAGTCTGGAATCGAATAGAATAGTCTGGAATGGTCTGAAAAGAATAGTCTGGAATAGAATAGAATAGAATAGTGTGGAATATAATGGAGTAGAATAAAATAGAATAGTCTGGAATAGAATAGAATAGAATGGTATGGAATGGAATAGAGTAGAATTCTATCTTTACAACGGTTAAACATCATCCACATCAAACATTAAAGCAGCAGTATGTAACTGTTGGGAATTTGGAGACCTCTCTGGTTCAAATGTGCCACTGTAAAGCAACTCACAGAAATATTTTTTAACATCGCTTATTTCACTGCTCATATCTTATGGAGTTTTTTATTGTTGTTGTTTATTATAATATTCTAATCTCAATACTATTTAGTCTACCCAGTTTTAAGCTTTCAGGGGTGACAGGTAGCAAAGTAACAGCACTATTGCCTACTGCCGCTTTAATCTTTGATGTCCTGTAAGGCCGCAGAACTGTAGAGTTCAGCTTTAACCTTCAGTTACACGCACCCGATTCACCTCATCAGATAATTCCAGGTGTTTTCTCTCCCCTCGCTCGATACTGTTAGCTTTAAAACCTTTTAACAAAGTTACATACCGCTGCTTTAAGTAAGCAAGTCTTGTAAACTGAACAGATCATGTTATTTACAGAGCGCCCGGCTCAGTGTCAGTCATGCATCTGAGTTATGAGTTATTACCTGGGAAGAGTTTTTTCGTCGCAGTGCTGATCTGCGCCTTTTTGTCCACTCTGTACGCCACATCAGGTTTGGATCCTCTCCTGACAGGACAGAGGCCCTGCGTTTTCGTTATTCCCTCTGGAGAACTGCGAAAGTCCAAAACCTTCAGCACGTCCACCGGCTCAGCTGCGAACAGCAGAAAAAGAAATTCAGATTTTAATAAAAGTCTACTGACAAAAACATGAAGCTGTACACGCTTGGCTCAGTTTGTGTAATGAACATGAAACCTGACAGATTTCTGTCGCAGTGACGAGGTTTATGTTATTTAGCTGAGAATAAAAGAACAGATGGTATTTAAATGATTATTATACTTATATTGTTGTATAAATATAGAGATTCAAGCAACAAGTCTGCTAAGTAGTGCACACTACAGGAGGACACGAGTCATGGCGCTCATTTAGGTTTAGGTTTCATTCAGTTTCCACAAAAGGATGTAATTTGAGATGGTCAATAAATTTTTTTTTTTTTAAAGCAAATTAAAAAAATACAAATAAACCACTCAAATTCAATGCATCTATAAATCGAAAAAAATATGACGTACCATTCATTAATAAATAAAAACGTGTAATAGTTGGCAAACTGCTGTGGTGTAAGAGCAATAAAAACCCCAAGTGTGTTTCCCACAGCTATAGGCCCGTCATGGGGGGCGGGGCCTGCATGCATACATTTCAATAGGAAAAATTTTAAGACAATTTTAAGAGATAAATTATGACACGGGTACAGTGTCTGAGTGAGCACTGCCAGGCCGAGGACATTAAATTGATGCTGGAAAAAGGGCAAGTTCTCTTTATTTGGGAACATTCTGCAGCGCTTTGGGAAAGTCAGTAATGTCTTGGAACTCGGAATGTCGGAAAACGTCCAAGTTGGAAAAGTGCAACGGAAAGTCATGAAATGACATCAAGCCCAGAAGCAGGACACGGATTCCTCATCTGCCTCTCATCTAACACGCTTCACTCCACCTGAAACAGTAACACAGCCCTGAAGATAAACTAGGGCAATTAACCAAGGGAAAGCGGACAAGGGGAAGATAAACTAGGGCACTTAACCAAGGGGAAGTAAACAAGGGGAAGTTGGAAAGGGCTGGAGAAGTCAGACGGGTCCCAGTTTAAGATGGCGTGAATTCTTTGAGTAGCAGCAAGAAAACCTGCACAACATCACAAACAAACACATTAGTTTTATCTTCCTAATTTCTCACAGACTGGATGGTCACGCACACGCTCGCACACGCTCGCACACGCTCGCACACGCTCGCACACGCTCGCACACACACTTGTTGGTTCCAGATGTGCTGTTCAGTAGCTCTAATGCTGATTGATTGTTCTCCTAATGTTTCCTGCCCAGTGTACTGTACATCTTCCACACACACACACACACACACACACACACAATATGAAACCTGAGACAGCTTTACAACAAAAACTCCACAATTTCTCAACATTTTAACAGAATTCACTCACCGAGACGAGAAACACAGTCACACAGAGAAAGACTGAGTTCTGGATTGTGATTGGTCAGAAGGTGTTGATTAGTTTTCTATAACAGCAGCTCTGACAGTAGCGCAGCTGCACATCACGGGTTTATATTAACGCGCTCGTTCCGACACGTTATCGTTTCTATAGTAACGGCTCATTCACAGGGACTCATACAGCAGACGCGCCACATAAACGGATTTCTGTAAGGAGATGTTTATGTAACGTTTATGGAAGGAGCCTCCAGTGTCAGCGCTTTGTAACAGTCAGAGGTAAAGCTGTAACTAAGTTTTCAGTCATCTTCAGGACAGAGGAGTTTACGCTTCTTTGTGGTTTCTCAGTAACGCGCGTAACAAGCTGCGTTTTTTTTTTTGTCTCATTATCTTGAAGAGAGGGAATAAAGAGAGAGAATAAAGAGAGGAATAAAGAGAGGAATAAAGAGAGACTGGTGAGGGAACGATAGCTGCTATAACGTAAGTGAGACATTAACATTAAATGTAACTATAAATGGATAAAAAGTGTGACATGTAGGTCTTTAACAGATATAATTTGTTGTGGTGTAAGAGGAATAAAACACCTGGGGACGTGCTGTTAGAGGATAAATAAATAAATAATCTTCAGGGTGAACAGAGTAACTTCATTTCTGTGGAACTGAGCATTTATTGGCAGGTCACTCTGTTTAATTCTCAGCGAGTGAAGTGTAAATAAATGTGAAGTTCTCATCCTGTTAAAATTTATTTCCTCCTGAAGGATTGTTCATATTGATCATCACGGAGATAAAAACCAGATAGATTTGTGTTTAATTTTTAAACGTAACATTCACACGTGTGTTGTTCTAAACTCTGAACAGACGATGTTATCTCGCTGTGTGGGTTTAAAGTGGGGTTAGTGAGCCGCCCCACACCATCACCGCTCCACAGGCCCCACGTTTTACGAGATGTTCTGCATGTTGCTGTGATTAAAGCTCTGCTGCTGTTTTCATCCGGCACTAACCGATAATTTGTGCCCATCCATCAAATCGTCACGGTGTTAAAGGGTGCAGATTTACGGCGTGATTAACGCGGGTGTGTGGAGCGAGGTGCAGTAAAACACCGAGTCTCAGAGCAACATCACGCTCACATCCCGCTTCTCCTGTACGCACGCACACACACACACACACACACACACACACACACACACACACACACCCGCTTTGACGCTCAGAATCAGGAGAGAGAAGATTAGAGCACGGGTTTGACGAATGGGGCGGGGACGTGCGGTCTGGGAGACGAGCGTAATGTTGGCGCAGTGAGAACAGAGAGAACTAATCAACATCATTAATCACTCGCACGTGGTCTTAGAGGAATAATCACGCACTTCTGCAGACGCTAAGCCAAAAGTCATTGGGGGGAAAAAGAGGGAGGTTTTGGTCGTGTTTTCATCAGCTACTGTTCTGCTGGAGATCCTGATGAAGGGTACTGAGATGACATCATCACAGGCGCGCCAGCCAATCACACACAATCATGGGCTGTGTCCCAAATCACCGTTTTACACAGTAGTCAAAAGTGACGCGTGAGCATTTTATTGGATCTGGTGTAAAAAAAATTAAGGGTTCTTTGCTTCTAAAAAAAATGGGTTCTAACTTGGCTCTCTCTTTCTGATGGAATCACTCAGTTGTAGAGTTCCATCAGAAGACCAACTAAGAACCTTTAAGAGTTCTAAACGTTCTGTGAGTGTAGACCATTTCTTGCTAACTGTCCAACTCCAAACCACAACTCTACCATAATAAATGGCTGTGTACTAAATACAGTGTTGTGTAGTTTGGTACGCAGCCCATGGAGAGACCAGCTCTCTCACTCTCTCTCTCTCACTCTCTCTCTCTCTCTCACTCTCTCCTCACACTATAAGAATGTGAAATTCTGGTTTCCGTTCAGGTTTTTTTAAAGAAATTGTGCAGTCGTGAGCGTCTCGTTACAAACTGACTGCTGATGAAATTAAGCAACAATACATTTTCACGTGTCTCCTGGTCAGCAGATAGACAGGAAGTCTCCTGTTCCAACTCTCGAGGGCAATAAACCACATACACACAAGCGTACGGTGGAGATAATTCATCTTTCTTTCTTGGATAAATGAACATCAGCTCATTTCCAGACAAACTTCTACAGGGTTTTATTTTAACATGGCTAAAGGAGTTATTTTCCATGAAATCCCACAGGATTCCAACTCAAAGGGTTTTTAAACTTGGAAACAGAAGCAGCCTGGATTCCAGCCTGTGTGGAACTGTAGAAGAGCCAACCTGAGGATTAAAATCTGTGCAGTTCTACGCCTTATTTACAGCACAGACTCCGTTAGAACCTGTTCACTAAAAAAAAAAAAAACCCTTGCTAATATTTAAATGTCAAAAGCATTGTCGAGTTCTGGATTGTGATTGGTCAGAAGGTGTTGATTAATTTTCTATTAAATAGTGTCAGGTTACAGTTTTTTTCAACTGCTTACACACCAAATCTTTACTTGTCACACAATTTCTGAAACCTGACACTCAAACAGCAGAACCACACACCAAATCTGCAAAACCATACGCTAATTTTTGGCCTTTGACTCAGTTTTCAATTTCATAAAACACTTTTTGCAAAACACAACACACAATTCTCCATGTAACACACAAATATCTAATAGGAAGTATCTTGATTTCCTTTTTCAAACACAACCAATCAAAATGCCACACTAATTCATCAGCGCCTCAAACTAACTCCTCACATGTGCAAACACTCATTGCTTTACTTAACACCAACCAATCATGGTTTTAGAATAGGCCTATAAATAGGCCAAAGGTCAAGTTATAGGTTTTGAGCAATGGACGCAAACAATGCAGACAGAGTAAGGGGAGTTGGAGGGAGAGCCAGAGGACGAGGCAGAGTTCGAGTTAGAGGAGGAGGAGTTCAAAGAGGAGCAAGAGGAGTAGTTGGAAGGGGAGCAAGGGGAGGAAGAGGAGGAAGAGGATGAGTCGGACAGGGAAGAGGAGGAGGACAAAGACCAGGAACAAGAAGACTGGTCTCTGATGAGATCAGGGTTACTATCATTGATCATGTGATCAACCATGGTCTAACAATGAGAGAGGCTGGACAGAGAGTTCAGCCTAATTTTAGTCGATTTACAGTGGCGGGTATAATTCGAACCTTTAGAAATGGTAACAGGTATGTAACAATTTACTGTAATGTACATGTTCTAATGTACACATAATAGCTATTTCAGCATAACATATGGTATACTATAATACATATATTTTAGCACCCATGCATCCATTTACTGTAGTGCACTGCACAATTGGTCAGTCTGGTGGGTTATCATACTGTACAACAGTACAGCTCAATGTAAGAAGACATTTTAACTATATTGTATAAAATAGTATGTATTATGTTACAGTTTATGACACACTCACACTATTCTTGAATCTTCTACAGAGTAGCAAGGCGAAGGTTTCATGGTGGGCGAGGTCACAAATTCACTGAAGAGCAAGAGACAGCTATCGTGATGTGTTTCGTTTATGTGAATGAGGTGGGCTTCAATCTCCGCAAAACCAGAAGAAGGGGGAGAAATGTCATTGGACGAAGGGCCATCGTCAATGTCCCTGGACAACGTGGCGGAAACATTACAATGTGTGCTGCAATTACACAGAATGGTGTCCTGTACCATCATGCCAGACTGACCCTATAACACTGATCACATCATACGTTTTCTGGATGCTGTTCATGATATGCTTGTTCAAGGTCTGCAGAATGAAGACCAGGCAAGATTTGTCTTCATCTGGGATAATGTCAGCTTTCATCGTGCCCATCAGGTCCAAAACTGGTTTGTTACTCATCCCCATTTTTCTTTTGTCTACCTGCCTCCATATTCACCATTTCTAAACCCTATAGAGGAATTTTTCTCCACATGTCACTGGAAAGTGTATGATCGTCATCCCTACGTCAACATGACACTTCTCCAGGCAATGGAGGAGGCATGTGGAGACATTGATGCCGCCTCCATCCAAGGTTGGCTACGCCATACAAGGAGGTTCTTTCCACAGTGTCTGGCAAGAGAGAACATAGCATGTGACGTGGATGAAGTATTGTGGCCGGACCCAGCCCGGAGGAGGGATTGAGCCTAGATGGACCCAACCATCACACACACACACACACACACAATTCCTTTGGAATAATCACCTTTTTTCAAAATTATGTTTGGATTCTGTCCAACTACACATTGTTGTATTTCTTTTCTTTTCTCTAGTACTGTATTCACAACCACAAATGCTTACAGTAAAAAAATAAATAGTTTGGTTTCAATCTTGCTTTTGTGTTTACTGTGACTTTTTCAAATCTCTCTGACAATTACTTTCGATCTTGTACAGAAATGTCCATAGGAGCTCATGAAAGAAGAGCTTTAGGTTTTGAATTACTGTGTGTATATGACATATCCAAAAATATATTATTATGGCAAAAGTGTGTGCAACGTAAGACAGATGTTTGCTTTTGAGATGTGTTTGTGATCTTTTGAATGCAGTGTGTCATTTTGCAAGAGATGTGAGGCATTTTGCATTTTGTGTGTGCAATTCTTGATTTGTGTGTTAAGTTTTGAAAAAAAGAGGTAAAGTTTAGAAAATGTGTGTAAGCAGTTGAAAAAAAACTGTAATATTAACGCACTCGTTTTAATACGTTATTGTTTCTATAGTAACAGCTCATTCACAGGGACGTGAGGTTTTCTGTAAGGAGAAATGTGTTTATGTAACATGTATGGAAGGAGTCTCCAGTGTCAGTGCTTTGTAACAGTCAGAGGTAAAGCTGAAAGTTTTCCGGTCTTAAGGACAGAGGAGTTTACGGTTCTTTGCGGTTTCTCTGTAACATGAAAAGCTGTGAGGGTTTTTGTCTTATTAACTTGAAGAGAGAGAATAAAGAGAGAGAGAATAAAGAGAGGCTGGTGAGGGAACGACTGTTTATAGCTGCTATAATGTAAGTGACAACAGGAACTAACTTGTTTCACCAACACTAAATGTAACTATAAATGGATAAAAAGCTGACGCTGTTGATTAATAAATTAAATGTATAATTATTGAAAAGTTGCTGTGGTATAAAAGGAATAAAACACTCATGGACGTGCTGTTATAGGAAAATAATCAACTTCAGGACAGTAACTCACACCACCCCTGTAGGTGATTATTTTCCTATAACGGCACGTTCCCAGGTGTTTGATTAATCTTATACAGATACAGGTCATGTGTCATGGAAATGTCTTGAAGTGTCATGATATAGTATTTCTGTCGCTCAGCTCAAGGGTTCTAGTTGGTGTTAGGGAAACACTGTGTGTTATGGTTCTACAAAGAACTTTAAGGGTTCCTCTAGAGGAAAAACTGAAGAACCTTAAAGGGTTCTAAAAGATTGTGTGGTCATTTTATTAGCCAGTCACGGGGAACAGCACTGCGTAGTACATATCAGTCCCTCCAGGATTTGGCGATCGCAGAAATTAACGCTAAATCAAGCAAACTCCGTAATATTCAGAGCAGCTTGCAATTTTTCAAAATGACCACAGATTTGGGTCAAAACGCATCACGTGACATCATCACAACACACGTTCGGCCAAAGCCCTCTTCCATTCACGTGCGTCGAACATGAGTACAGCTAAAAGCTCTCATTTACCAACAAACATCACTGAGGAAGAGCGCGCAGAACTATTTCGAATTGCGATTTCGTCAACTGAAGTAGTTTTCCACAAATAAAGCACAAAAAACTCTGCAAGTTGCATTGAAACTTTGGAAAAAGCCTCAGCCAAATCAAGCGTTTTTGGCTGCAATCAGACTGATTTTCAGGTTCTTTTGAGCTGAACTTATATAAATACATACAAAATATATACATATATATCTGATGAGGAAGACGTGTGTATTAATAGCACAATAATAACTTCAGTAAAGACAATTAAAGCTTGAAACCCTCACTTCAACACGACCGCGCTCGACACATATCCAATCTTTTAAACCTTTTCCAGTACCATTACTGCTAAAGGTTTAAAAGATTTTAAAAAAAGGTTTTAGTGATGATTTACGTCTCTGTATCGCAAAGCTGGAGTGAATAATTGGATGTTGGAAGTGAAGTTTGGAAGAATGGAGATGATTATGAACGGATGATTATTTGATTTAGAACTTTACGTCACACTAAAACAGGACTTTAACTCGGTGTACTTCAACAACTTCAATATCAAACCTGACTGGAGATGAACGGTGTGACAGTAATAAACCTCCATGCTAATGCTAACACACAGGCTAACATGTAGAGTGCACGTTTACCTCTCTGTTGTAAACTCAAGTTGTGTTTTAATCTCTCTCACACACACACACACACACACACACACACACACACACACACACACCAGTCAAACAAACTATCGAGTATTATTTTTAGCGTCAGGCTCAAGCTAAGTGAAACTTTATTTGCGTGAATCAGCAGGAATGTGGACTTTTGGCCTTTGAATATATAAAAATGTGAAAATTGTATTAGTATTTAAACTGAAACGTGCTCTTACAGAGCGACTGCTCACGCAGGTCGGATTCACTTTCGTTATTCACACACTGAATAATTCAGACGATCGTCTAATTGCTCCCGGCTCACGGTGGAAACATCTTAAACGTGTGTCTCATGACCTGGTGTGCTGACTTTACCATCTGGCAAACAGGAAGTGCTGATCTGCCATTTCCTGCTGCACATAAAGGGCCAGGTGAAGTGGTGGGTTTGGTTTTACAGAGCATACTGAAGGCATTAAAGCCTTGGCACAGAGACACGTACCAGCTCCACGCATCACGTTTTATCTCCGAGATTAAAAATAACTATTAAAAAAATCACATTCCTATTACAATCTGTGTCTAACAGAAGGAGTTCTGATGGTAAAGATCAGAGAGAAGATGAGGAATGTGTGCAGCAGGAGATTGTTGAAGGTGAGCAGGTCTGTGTAATTTTAATAAATCATGCGTGGTTAAAAAAACCAGCCTCTGTAATCTTTGGTTAAAAATTCTGACTGGCGCTGGACCACACCCTGAAATCAGTGCAGCTAATAGTCTGTAACTTTTATCCACAACCTCTGTGTGTGTGTGTGTGTGTGTGTGTGTGTGTGTGTGTGTGCGCGAGCGTGTGTGTGCGTGTGTGTGTGCTTTTCTCTCTCTCTCTATTCTCCAGCGTGAACTGAAGGTCTCTTTGTGTGCCTCAGAAATGCCTTCCAATGCGTCTGCATACCTAAAAGCCTCATATATTCCAGATGTGCAGATTTGGCGGCTCAGTTTGACCGCTCACACAGAAGCTCTTAAAAACGGCAATATCCCAAATCAGCACAAAACCAGCGCCGCTGAACTGAGAGAATAAAACCTACACTGATTTCACTTCTTATTGCTTATCATCATGTTATCACTCGTCTTTATTATTAGTCTCAGTGGAAACTGTGTGCGTGGGGGGGAGGAGAGAGAGAGAGAGACAGAGAGAGAGAGAGAGAGAGAGAGAGAGAGAGAGAGAGAGAGAGAGAGAGAGAGAGAGAGAGAGAGAGAGAGAGAGAGAGAGAGAGAGAGAGAGAGACACAGAGAGAGAGAGACACAGAGAGAGAGAGACACAGAGAGAGAGAGACACAGAGAGAGAGAGAGAGAGACGCACAGAGAGAGAGAAGGAGAAGGAGAGAGAGAAGGAGAAGGAGAGAGAGAGAGAGAGACACACAGAGAGTGAGAGCGAGAGAGAGAGAGAGACACAGAGAGAGAGAGAGAGAGAGAGAGAGAGAGAGAGAGGAGAGAGACACAGAGAGAAGGAGAGAGACACAGAGAGAGAGAGAGAGACACAGAGAGAGAGAGAGACAGACAGAGACAGAGAGAGAGAAGGAGAGACAGAGGTGAAGAGAGAGAGACAAAGAAAGAGAAGGAGAGAGACAGAGCGAAAGAGAGACAGGTTGAGAGAGCAAGACAAAGAGAGAGAGAGAGAAGGAGAGAGAGCAAAGGACAGAGAGAGGTGAAGAGAGAGAGACAAAGAGAAGGAGAGAGACAGAGCGAGAGAGAGACAGGTTGAGAGAGCAAGACAAAGAGAGAGAGAGAAGGAGAGAGAGCAAAGGAGAGAGAGAGGTGAAGAGAGAGAGACAAAGAGAAGGAGAGAGACAGAGCGAGAGAGAGACAGGTTGAGAGAGCAAGACAAAGAGAGAGAGAGAGAGAGAGAGAGAGAGAGACAGAGCGAGAGAGAGAGACAGAGCGAGAGAGAGAGAGAGAGAGATTCTCGCTGACTAATGACTTGAGACTGATGTCTCATCAAAGCAGAGAAAACACTTCACTTCCTGTTTCTCTTCTGACTCCAATCTGCTCCTTTTGTTTGTTTTTTTTTGTTTTTTTTGTTTTTTTTGTTGTTTTTTTTTTAAATGCAGCTGTGCAGCTTTAAAGCCATCAGAAATTTCAACACCCTTTAAGCGACAGTCACACTAGACTTTTAGCGTGCGAAATGTCTTCGGAGGCCGCTGCAAATATGGGCGGCACCCGGATATGACATCACACGCCAAAGTGAAAATACACCATCTGTTCTTGTATCCAGTGACACTGAGAAGAGGCAGCTCTTCTCTTAATGCTGAGTTTTTGTTCTTTTAAAGCTGTATTGTATAAAACGGGATAAAATGGTACGGTGCGACACACCGCTATAATCATCCTGAAGAGGTCACGCCGTGACGTGTCGACCTTCTATTGGTCTTCACGTCTTCACGTGATACGAACTCGCACGAACTTCTTCACATGAAGCTTGCATTTCTGGTCTCCAGCATTCGCATGAGTATGAACCGAAATGCTGTGGAAATGCTTTCACATGCTGAAAGTCCAGTGAGACCGCCCCTTTATTCCAGTGAGACCGCCCCTTTATTCCAGTGAGACCGCCCCTTTATTCTGTACAGAGAACAAATCCCAGACATGCCAAGAAATAAAATTACAGATGTGATCAAAAACCTGTTGCTTTCTTCTTCACACACAGCGTTAACTAGTTTACTCATTCAAACCAGCAATTCTGTTGGACATTTACAAGTTCTCTTTGATTATATTTCTGGAAGGTTCTATGTAGATCCCTATAACAAAGTGCTTTTCCGAGCAGAACCATTTTTAGAACTTCTAATCCAATGAACCCTTTTCTAAGAGTGTGTGTAGTAACTGGGTAAGTGTGTGGAATAAACTCCAAATTACTGCTCATTATTTTCTTCTTAATGCTTAGAACCTCTCAGGGTCCCAAGCAGAACCCTTTCTTGGGAGACTGAGAATGCTTAATTATCCAAAAAACTCTAAAGAACCCTTGAGGAACCCTGAAGAGCTAGCGAGTTTTATTTCCACACTGGACTATCGTAATGTGATGCTATAAATGTACAGCTAACGCTAGCAAGAGTTTTGGTTCCAAACGTTCCAAGTCTCAGAACCCTTTTTTATTCAATGAACACTTGAAGAACCCTTAAAGTGTATGGAGAGTTCTGAGCACCAAAACAAAACAAACGTTCACTTCTCTATTAGCTTTTAGCATAAAAATAAAGACACTCTTACGGGTTCTTCAGATGTCCCTATGGGAGAACCCTTAATGGTTCTAACACTGCTAACACTAACTGATCAACTAGGTACCATGCTAAACACCAAGCTAATGCTAGCAAGAGGTTGATTTATATTGTATATCTTATGGAGCTTAAAAAATGTATAAACATTAACATTTCTTTGGTTGTCTCGCTGACGGAACCCTTCAAGGTTTTATCTAGAACCCTACAGAATCAGTTTTTGTAAGCTTAGAACCCTTAATTGTCCAGTGAACCCATGAAGGTTTCTGAGGTGAAGAAAAGGGTTTCTCCGTTTCTGAAGGTGGTTTCTGAGCGAGGTGATGTGATGAAGAGCTGATCGCAGTGACGGAGTGGAACACTAGAGGGCAGTATGAAGAAATGATATGATGTACAGTATACGTATACACCATAATGTTCACTCACACAGTCGAGAACCCATGAGGACTTATCTCTAAATAAAACCCCCCCCGCTTGTACATCTACGCCAACAGACACACTATTCTACGCTAACAGTGAGAACCTGTTCCTGCACTCCAACACGATCATGGTGTGGTGAGTAAACATGAGGAGATTAACATCATCACGCTGAGTGTGTGTGTGAGAGTGTGTGTGTGTGTGCGCACAAGTGTGTGTGTGTGTGTGTGCGCGCAAGTGTGTGTGAGTGTGTGTGTGTGTGTGTGTGCGCAAGTGTGTGTGAGTGTGTGTGTGTGTGTGCGCGCAAGTGTGTGTGTGTGTGTGAGCGCGCAAGTGTGTGTGCACGCGCAAGTGTGTGTGCGTGCGTGTGTGTGTGTGTGTGCGCGTGCGCGCAAGTGTGTGTGTGCGTGTGCGTGCGCGCAAGTGTGTGTGTGTGTGTGCGTGCGCGCAAGTGTGTGTGTGTGTGCGTGCGCGCAAGTGTGTGTGTGTGTGCGTGCGCGCAAGTGTGTGTGTGTGTGTGCGTGCGCGCAAGTGTGTGTGTGTGTGTGCGTGCGCGCAAGTGTGTGTGTGTGTGTGCGTGCGCGCAAGTGTGTGTGTGCGCGCAAGTGTGTGTGTGCGTGTGTGCGTGCGCGCAAGTGTGTGTGTGCGTGTGTGCGTGCGCGCAAGTGTGTGTGTGCGTGTGTGCGTGCGCGCAAGTGTGTGTGTGTGTGCACAAGTGTGTGTGTGTGTGCACAAGTGTGTGTGTGTGTGCACAAGTGTGTGTGTGTGTGCACAAGTGTGTGTGTGTGCGCACAAGTGTGTGTGTGTGCGCACAAGTGTGTGTGTGTGCGTGTGCGCGCAAGTGTGTGTGTGTGCGTGTGCGCGCAAGTGTGTGTGCGCGCAAGAGTGTGTGTGTGTGTGTGTGTGTGCGCGCAAGTGTGTGTGCGCGTGCGGCGCAAGTGTGTGTGTGCGTGTGTGCGTGCGCGCAAGTGTGTGTGTGCGTGTGTGCGTGCGCGCAAGTGTGTGTGTGCGTGTGTGCGTGCGCGCAAGTGTGTGTGTGCGTGTGCGTGCGCGCAAGTGTGTGTGTGTGTGCACAAGTGTGTGTGTGTGTGCACAAGTGTGTGTGTGTGTGCACAAGTGTGTGTGTGTGTGCACAAGTGTGTGTGTGTGTGTGCACAAGTGTGTGTGTGTGCACAAGTGTGTGTGTGTGCGTGTGCGCGCAAGTGTGTGTGTGTGCGTGTGCACGCAAGTGTGTGTGTGTGCGTGTGCACGCAAGTGTGTGTGTGTGCGTGTGCGCGCGAGTGTGTGTGCGCGCAAGAGTGTGTGTGTGTGTGTGTGTGTGCGCGCAAGTGTGTGCGCGCGCGCACAAGTGTGTGTGTGTGTGCGCGCGCGCGCGCAAGTGTGCGCGCGCGCAGCGCGCAAGTGTGTGCGCGCGCGCGCAAGTGTGTGTGTGTGCGCGCGCGCAAGTGTGTGTGTGTGTGCGCGCGCGCAAGTGTGTGTGTGTGTGCGCGCGCGCAAGTGTGTGTGCGCGCGCGCGCAAGTGTGTGGGCGCGCGCGCGCAAGTGTGTGTGCGCGCGCGCGCAAGTGTGTGTGTGCGCGCAAGTGTGTGTGTGCGCGCAAGTGTGTGTGTGTGCGCGCGAGTGTGTGTGTGCGCGCAAGTGTGTGTGTGTGCGCGCAAGTGTGTGTGTGCGCGCAAGTGTGTGTGTGCGCGCAAGTGTGTGCGCGCAAGTGTGTGCGCGCGCGTGTGTGTGTGTGTGTGTGCGCGCAAGTGTGTGTGCGCGCAAGTGTGTGTGTGTGTGCGCGCGCGTGTGTGTGTGTGTGTGTGTGCGTGCGTGTGAGACAGAGAGACACCCGAGGGCTTCATGATGCAATAAGGACTGTAATAAGAGTGTAGATTTAGGGCTGCAGGTTCCACACACTGTTCCGCTCGAGTGTTTTATTAGAACTGGACTGAAACGCAGCGCTGTGTGTCTGAGGGAACCGT